>OZ026614.1:44653130-44725630 GCA_964020975.1 Hermodice carunculata | reverse complement strand
TAGTTCGCTTTCTTGCGGGGGCAACAGGTACTTGTCCAAAAATACCACATGTTGAGTTGCGGTAAGCCTATCGGTGTCTCGTTGCCTCCAAAGCATCCCCCCTGACTCGCTGTTGAGTTCACTGATGTGGGCGCTCGCCTGGAGCACATCAGAAACATATAGCAATCTAGGGGATCCTATGGAGGCAAGGTGTCTTGTTACCTTGAACAAAATAGGTTTACGTCATTTATTACTTTCAAGAAATGCCATTAACCTAACTTAATTCAGAAATGAATTCGACACAGATCGATAATGTAATTTGTTTTGAAGATAATGAATTGACTGTATTTTCCACACTTGTTTCTTGGAATACCACATATACCACAACAGTACTCCGCACACGTCACTGGCCCTTTTTTCGCTTCTGATGTTGTGAGCATGTATGTTCACAATTAAATACAAAAAGACTGTCACAAAATAATAAATTTATCCGCTTTATGACTCGAATGGCCTTGACAAGTACGTCAAGATCATCCATGTTAGACAACATTTGGAAATATTAGGGTTTCCTCATATTTTGGGTAATTATATTTACAAAAACTAGGAGTCACCACTACTACTGCAGGGATTCCAGATTTGTGCTTCCTCCACATTTCGTATAAGTACGTCAACAGTTGTAGACGGCACAGTGTTTTCGAACTTTCCGCAATTTGGCCCATAAGTTACACAATAAGGTACGTGGTGCCACCAACATCACACTAAATTTTTTCAATCGTAGAATTCCATGAATGTTTTAAACTTCAAAATGGTAGATTCTATTGCTCTGAAAAATTATTACTTATGGTTGGAGAGACAGACAGAATGACCAATGGGCGTGAGTTGATTACAAAAGCTCTGCAATTTGTACTGAATAAACGAAATAAAACCGCAAGTATGATACGAAATAGAATTGCACGTACGACGACGAGATTTGCCCTACATCATATCTGCCTGAGCACCACTGAAGGAGACCCATCCGGCAATATTTAATATTAGAAAAAATGTCCAATGACATCATTCAAAATACGATTTTTTTTTTGGATACACAATGGTATATACATATAAGTAGAAGTTGGAATCTTGTGTCTATTGTTATTTGCATGCCCTTTATTTGCATACCGATAATTAAAAATGCAACTTTTTTCAATATTCAGTAGGTCCACAGTGGTCAACAGCATATGAGTAGAAGTTACTATTAAGACCTCTGTTACAAATGTCAAGGTAATGAAATTTAAGAATTTGAAATGCGCTTGTTTAACATAAGTAACGATGGAAAAGCTTCGTTGCCTATTTTTATGTGCAAAGTGACTCAATGATAACCTTTACATTGAAATGACACCTTTTTCTGTTATAGTTGTAAAGATTTAAGCAGTGGAGTGGTCCTAATTGGCACTCTCTGATTCTTTTCGTTACTCGTCATAATATATGCATAAATCCATGCACGTAAAAGTTGCTATGCAGCATTAATGCAGTCTTTTTTCTTGTTAGTTAAGGACATTGATACAAAAATACGAAGTATCAAGCATCGATAGATCTTAGATGAGAAGTAGTTTTAATGCAGCACACAATGTGTCGTATCAATAGAAACAAGACAATACGAATGCGGTTGTTATGGGTTAGCGGTCTCTAAAAATAAATGGGAAGATTCTCTTCTAATATAATTGTGAAAATATTAACACCTTTACTGGTAAAATTAAGACTGCATCAACAGCTTTCCTTGAGGCGGTCTGGGAGCAGAGCAAGCCAAAGAAAGCTATTGACTCACGGCATATGATCTTGTACAATACTTCTTAAAATCATAATTTAATTTTGATAGATCAATTCATATTTGCATAAAGTTAATATGTATACAACTTCTGCACATTTGGGCGCTTTGAGTGCGTTTAGACGGGAAAAGGCCGAGGTTTAACATTGGTGCTTCGTGATGTACTTTTTGTTGAGTCATCAAAACATATCTGTCCAATTTTTAATACCATTTGCATCCCTTGTTGTCTTCAAAATGTTTATACTTTGATCTTTTAAATATCCATGATTAGCGTGAAATAAATGCTTTTCCTGTTTAGCATTTTAACAACACAATAATTACAAGCTAGAACTATATGTTTGCCTGTTATAGTTCTGAAGATACACGCGATCTATAATTTGGCATCCCCTCTGTTTGAAAAAAGTTAAGTTGTGACCTTCTGGGCTGTACAAGTTCATATGCACATAAAATTCCACACGTAAAGGCTACAATCATTTTTCCTGAAATTTTGTTACCGTTGATGATGACGACGATGATGATCATGTAGTAGTCTAGTTTAGTTTTTTATTTTTGGGGGATACAGTTGGCAGGAAAATATAATCGTGAAGAATTATGTCAGGGAATAACGATGCAAAAAACCCATGTATGAAATCATATTTTCAACGTGCTGGATTATTTTATTATTGTTGTTGTTGTTGTTGTTGTTGTTGTTGTTGTTGTTGTTGTTGTTAGTTGTTATCGTTGTTGTTGTTGTTGTTGCTCCTGCTGCTGCTATTCAAAAAAGCATATGTAACATTATTTTTACTTGAGCAGAAACAAGCTATTGTAGCTCGAAATCGTTATATACAATTTACCATAAAATCGTTAATTAAATTTTTTGGTCTAATGAAAAGTTGCAATCTCATCTTGATCGTGAACGTGCGTGATTTGTGGTAGTCAAACGACAAACACTGAGATGTGAGCAAATGATAATTTATACTCACATCTCATTTTTTGCTGTTCAAAAAAAAACAAACTAACTAACAAAAAAAAACCAATATGTCTGTGTTCACAGCCAGACATAATGATGCTCATTGGAAATTTAAGTGACAGAATGTAAAGCAGGACAATCTACCAATAATTGTGCAACCTAATCTAACTTGATACTGAGGATGCCATAATGACTTTACAGAGATATCTGTTCTGGTGGTTGCGATTAGAAGTCCAATACCAAAGCGTTTGTCGCCTATGAGCTTTGCAAAGGCGAATCAATGTCTGTCAGGATTAGCGAACAAACAATCCTATCACACAACCCGCACTCACATACTCCATTTGCACAGGATTATAATGTTAGGGTGGTCAAGAAACCCAGAGTCCTGCATTTTCAATTCATCTGAAGCTTCGCCTTGCTATAATCAAGCTGAGCAGTTGCATCGAATGTGAAAGTAAAACTTGCCTAAAACATCGGTTGTCTAGACGATGCAAGTTCAAAAATACCAGGTTGGTTTGCTTAATTTCGGAACTTTTCCGTATGCATACATACACAAATGCATACATACATACATACATACATACATACATACATACATACATACATACATACATACATACATACATACATACATACATACGACACGTTTGTGGGTGTCCTGGTGTGCTATAGCCATGTCGTCTTGGCAGTTGCGGTCAATGTTTCTTTCAGCTGGTCATAGTCAGCGGTTTTAATAAATAACCTGTCATACGTATTGAGTATTTTCCATTGCGTCTGGTGTTTAGAATTCGTCGCAGGAATAGTGGATATAGTTTTAGATACTGTCAGTGTTTCGGGGGTTGTTTTTGTTTTTAAGTTTAAAAAAAATAACGCCTCCTGATAATTCCAGAATGCTAAAAAGTACGCCAAAATATACTAATTTTGTCGCCATTTATGGCAGGGTATGAAAGTCTTGAAAACTCTTGTTCTGATGCTGCGTGTACAATGCCACCAGACCGGTACTTCACCTTCGGCGACTGACTGGTCCGTTTTTTCGCACAGAATAAGTCAGCAACTTCGGCGACTGTGTGCTTCCCACCCCTTTTTTAAATTTAACACAATAACCTCTTCATTGGGACAAAATATGACGAACCGGTCGAGAGCCACACTATCCTTCCAACTTCAATTTATAGGTTTGTGACATAGCCACATCCAATGCACCATGATCCAAATTTGTACAATTTTAATTCATGCAAATTAGGCAAATACATAAAATTAAAATGTTGAATAGCTTCATAACTATTCTAGATATTGGTGTTATTCAACTTCAGTTTATAAGTTTCTGACATGGACACATCCAGTGAACCAAGGACAAAAATTCTAGCATCTATATGTATGCAAATTAGGCTAATACACAAAATTTAGATTATGCAGAACAATGGCAACACATAGCATTTCAAACTGTTCTCATTTTGCAGGCACCCAGACAGATTTGTTGTGAAGCAAATTCTTTTTCTAGTTGCGTTTGTTTGTTTGTTTGTTTGTTTGTTTGTTTGTTTGTTTGTTTGTTTGTTTGTTTGTTTGTTTTTTGAGGGGGTTGGTTTGTCTTTTTACTTTGGGATGCAATTTTTATTTGCTGTGTTCCTTAATAACACACACACACACACACTTACGCGCTGACATTTTAAACTGTTTCGGGAGTAAAGGAATCCGCAAAAAAAAATTGTATGTGAAACTGCTGAGCGAATTGCTGCGAAATCGCAAGAGTCATTTCTGGGTACAGCAAGATTCTTAATTTGTTCAACAGGTGGCACTTCGATTTTTTTTTTCTGTTTCAAAATTATATTTGAATGTTTTTTATTGTTTTTTTTCCAAACTTATAGTGAAAAATTATCTTGGCTCTATCTCTATGAAAGCTGCTCACTAGATTGGAGTAGTATGATTCCCTGATTTTAAACAGACGTTTTGAAATTATAATGATCGATACTCATGTTACCGTGGTCACTATACAGGGATGCTGGTGTACATGTGTGTTTATGCAGTTTTGTCACATACCTAGCGCCTTTTCCTAGCCAGTGTTACCGATTCGTCTACCACGGGTGGTGGAAAACTTTCCCCATTGTTGCATGTTCCCTCCCATTTGTCATTTTTTTTAAGACGAGGACTACTCTCCTTATGAGGTGCGACATGCGTCAGCAGCATAGGTCGCAACGTCATTGTGGCGAAAGGGTGCCCAGTTTTGACGGTATGCTTTTGACACACATATTTTATGAGATCAGCTGTTTGCTATAATCCTGTTGACCAAGTTACTGCATATTTAAGGAGCCTTCATAAACCCATTGTAACATATTTGAATAAATTTGCAAAAAACGAAACCTGTTGTTTGAAGTTTGCTATGTGTATTTATTAAATTATGATAAAACTATTTTCTTCTGCGCGTAGACTGGTATTATTAATCATTATTTGTCAGTAAAGCGGTCATTGCGTAGAAGGAAAACAAAAATTAACATGCCCGCCGCGCGATGCCAAAATGTACTCGATTCGAAGTTTCTTTTGCAATTTTCGTAAAATAAAGGATAATGATAAACAAAATCTAGCATTGGCTGGCAGTTGTAGACGACGTTTTCGGCACTCGCCGTTGGATTTGTCGGTTATTGCTCGACAAGGCTCGCGAAAGCCGAAAAATCCGACAGCTCGAACCGCAACGTCGTCTGCAACTGCCAGCCAATGCTAGATTCTCTACGTTTTCGAAGTTATTGACCAGATCCACTTCACACTTGGCGGCGATGTACCTTGGAGGAGTTCCTGCGAGTTTCAAAAATTAAATACGTATATGTAATTTTCTTTAATAGCGTACAACTGATGCACTGAAAAACTTGCTGTGTATGTCCCTTGTGGAATCTATCAGTTTTTTAAATATTTATCGTGATTTTCTTTTTGTTTTTCTGGGAAATAGTTTCCTTGGTTGAAGCATAAATGAGAAATACGAGATATTTGGAGTAATATTAGTATTAGTAAGTATACTTACCTCTCGACCACCATTTGCCTAGACCTCTGTCTCTGGGTCCAATGCCCATGAAATCAAGTTGAGCTTGCTCACTTGATTCTTCAAAACCTGACCGTCCCGTGGCGTCATCTCTATGTTCCGATGGAACTGGTGGTGACTCACGGTGTACATGCTCCCCATATCATTCTTCCTGTTTTGGAGATTGGTCAGTTGATGTCAGCTATAAGAGGAAAAGGAGTTATTCGGTTGGGTTTCTGGGGTGGTCGAGAGGCAACTATACTTACTAATACTGATATTACGCAAAATATCCTGTATTATTTATGTAACATTACCTCTCGACCACCATTTGCCAATATTCTGACGTATAGGTAGACGGTGAAACATTGCTGGCATACTGACCCATATGACCACTGGGACCGACAGCTTGAGCGTAGCCATCAGTCTGAGTGAGGAGGCGATGTCTGATGGGAAAACCTCAGAGCTACATGGAGTTGACATTGCCAACAGCAGAGACTGACCTGCATGAGACCACACTGAACCCGCTGGTGCTCGCCCACCAACATGACAGCTGTCGGCCTCGTGGGTATACGCCATTGGTTTCAGCTCCATTGGACCTGGAGATCTTAAACAGAAACTAGTCGCAAAACTGGTGGGTGCCAGGGAATGGTATAAGGCTCCTTAGGACACTTAACTCCCATGTCAACCGGCAACAGGCAGGGACCTTAGGACAAATAGCCTGATACTGTTCGAAATTGGGTCAACTAAACATGAAGCCCAAAAGGCCCACTAAAAAATGCACTGACGTATAGACCAGCCTCGAATCTGAACCACAAGGGTGCCATAAACTGGAACACAGTGGCTGCTTTGATGGGATCTGGAAGGCCTAATGAATGAGTATAGGAACCTAAGCAAAGGAACCTGTGATGTGCACAAAGGCACAATGCCCTCCTCTAGCACTATAGTGCCAGGAGGCATTAAAGGCGCACACCTCGTGAGCTCTGGCTGAGACAAGCTGGGAGGCACCAGTCCTTTCCAGTATGACCTCATAGGCCTTAAGGATCATCTGCTTAATCCGCAACGTAATCTTGTTTTTGCAAACTTGCTCCCTACTTGGGTTACTCAGTGGTGGAAGGAGTGTAAACCTCCATCCTCTGAGTCTGTCAGTGCAAGGAAGGTGCCAGCGAAGAGTTCTTGCTGGGCACAGAGCTCTTCCTTTGAGAGGAAGAGTGGCACCAAGGCATGGAGGGTAAAACCCTTGAAGCTTACCCTGATCTCCGGGCACTTGGTTCTTTGCAAGAAAAAGGCCCAAGTGAGGCCTCATAGTCAACCTGGGAGTTGTCAGGCAAGCATTGGGGTCGGTCATAAGCCGGAGCATGGATCTTGCTTCTACTAGCCCTTGGAGCGAGCATTAATAGAAACAAATTTCCACGTCCAGTATTTGAGGGAACCCACTTGGGGTCCCCAAGCCACTCAAAGGGCCACTTCTTCAATTTGACTAAAACCAGGGGTAGGTCCCACCAAGGCAGGACCTGTGGCATTGCTGGTCTGTGGGAGTAGAAGGACGCGATGAGCACTGACAGATAAGGATCACTCCTGATGCATACGTTCATGATGTTGGGAAGGGTTGAGGAGATAGCTGAATTTTCTACTGGTGCACCAGTTGGAAAACAGGATCCACCAAGCTGAGTAGACAGATAAGAAGATCAAAGCCATCCTCCGGCAGTTCTATCTGAGACAGAATCCAAGAAGCCTCTGTTGTGGATGTGCTGCGAGATAACTGCCAAGCATGGAGGTTGGGGGATCCCGTGTTCTTGGGAGACAAGCCTTGGCAGGACAGTGTCACAGCCCCATGCCTCTCCACTTCTTGTGCGACCACAATTGGTCACCAACCAGGCTCTGAATGAGTTCTTTGACATGATCAAAACCTGTCAGAAAAGCAAAACTTGTGTCCATGGGTGTGGAAGGTTGTTCCAAAGTCCTCATGGTGACTGACATGCTCAGTCATTTCAGAGAATAAACGCTGTGGTGGTGGATACATTCCTGTCACCACACCTGGTGCTGGGGCATCAAGGACTCCTGCAGAAGTGACCGCAGCCTCAGATGCCACCTCATTCTGCTCAGCCCAGGTGGAGCCAGAGGAGGGGGTCCAGTGGACTGTGTGCAGTGGTCTCAGTGGCTGCCGACAAAGGTGTCTCCTGGCCAGAGGGATCCCACTGAGTCTCTGGAAGACTAGTCTCAGGGACTCCAGCTGCCACCAACTCAGAGATCTGCTGGCAGAAGGGGGCCCAAGAAAACTTAAATGCTGAGAGAGAACCTACTCAAGTCAGTAGCAGTAAGCTGCTCCACTGAGAGAGTCCGCTCGGAGTCAGCTGCAGTGACGGCAGGAGGGGTGGAAGACAGTCTCCAAACACAAGGCCAAGCTCAGGAAGTTTGCCGAGTTTAGCAAAGTCTCTGACCTCAAGGCCAACACTGCTGGTGGATGTGCTCCCCATGGTGCTCTGGACGTTCCGGACTTATGATGTCAGCACCTGAACCCTAGCTCTTGGACTTGCCAAGGTTCTGGAATACCCGGATAGAAACCCAAAGGTCTCCATTCACTGAGACTTATTTTTAGGGACCACAGCTGCCATCGACTTCGATATCTGCTGGTAGGAGGGGCCCCTAGGGTCTCAGTGCTGAGAAAGAGCTAACTCAAGACAGGAGCAGCAAAGCACTCCACCAATAGAGTCTGCTAGGATTCAGCTGCAGTGATGCTGGGAGCACAGGTAGACAGAGTTTCTGACCGCAAGGCCTAGCTCATGAAGTTTGCTGAGGCACCAGTTGTCTTCCGTACCTCACAGACTTATGATCTGAGTGCCCAGAGCCAAGTGTACTGGCCGGGGTTCTAGAATATCCAAATGGAAACCCAAAGGTCTCCATTCTTGGAGACTTGTTACAGGGACTGCAGCCACCGCTGACTCAGAAATCTGCTGGCAGGAGGGGCCCCAACAGACTCAGTGCTGAGAGAGAGAGCCTACTCAACACAGAAGCAGCAAGCTGCTCTGCCAAGAGTCTGCTCAGACTCTGCTGCAGTGATGGCGGGAGTAGAGGTAGACAGAATCTGTAACTGCAAAGGCTGAAACTGCCGATGAGAGAACTGAAGGAGTCACCAAGGCCGTTGTAAGTGCCAACACCACCAGGGTCAAAGGCCCACTAATGGCAGAAGGTATACCTATCAACCTGGGTGTCTTCCTTTTATTTCTCACTGCCTTGGCTTACTATCGGAGCACCCGGAAATGGGAGCTTGGAAAGTTTGCCAAGGCACTGGTGGTTTTCCAGACTTCCTGGACTTCCTTGGATCCGAGCACTCAGACTGGCCAAGGTGCTGGACGCTTCCCATACTTCTCAAATTTATGGTCCGAGTGCTCAGAGAGGAAGAGGTTCTGTAATACCAGAACGGAAACCCAAAGATCTCCATTCTTGGAGACTTGTTACACAGACCACAGCCACTGCCAACTCAGAAATCTGCTGGCAGGAGGGGCCCCATTGAGGCACCCATACCTCCCAGACCTACAATTTGAGTGCTCAGCCTGGCGAAGGTGCTGGAAGTTTTCTGTACAAAGGTTTTCTGTTACGGTCCAGGTGCCCAGATCCCAGTGGTCAAATTGGCTAAAGTTCCAGGATACCCAGACAGGAACCAGAAGTTTCCCTTTGTGGACTACCGGTTTGTGTGACATCTGCTCTGAGTGCTCGGCCCTGAAGACATAGAACTCGACAGCTTTAGTAAATGCTTGGCTGACTTCTGTGAAGAAAACTCCAAAACACAACAGCCTGGAAAACAGTTCATGGATCAGGTCAATAGCATCTGGGTCTGAGCAGACGTCTCCAAGACTGAGTCTACATTAGTAAACAAGGAGCCGCAGTTGCTACCCAGGTAGTGTCAAATGCTTGAGCTCCAATGGGGTGATTTGTTGCAAACTAATTTTTGGCTATAGACACAGGGAAGAAGACAAGTGTCATCTCCCGGCCTAATGCTAGACCCATATGTGTAATCAAAGAACACATGAGGTCAAGTTAAGTGACAACCTAAGCAATGATCATGATCCAGGGTGCCATGAAGTGGCTACCAGTCCTACTTCTGTCATTTTACCCTGATAATGGCAAAGAGAAGTGGCCACAGCATACTAATCATCTTCCATCCGTCTGAGATTAAACCCACCAAAACGCCATCTTGGAAAAGAAATTAATCAAGCCAGCATCTACAAGTCCTAGTTACACTTTTCCCACCAGGTCGAATTAATCGAGCTGTAACTCCTGGAAGGCTTAGAAATAAGTCCCACAGACACTGCAGAGCAACAATGGCCCCACAGGCACTGGCCTTCTCCTTCTCTGTGATCTGAACGTCTGGAGATGCCATATTGAAAAGTTAGGTTTCAAGCCAAATGGTCAGCTCTACTTCCAATGATTTTAGTGGTATTCTCCAATCAGAAATTAGCTATCTAGGTCTCTGAAGAGCCCCAGACCGCTGAGAAAAGATTTTCTGCAGAAGGGAGAGTGCATGAAGCACTAGAACAATGACGGTGAACAAAGTTCGTGTGGCTCCCAAATCAAACAGGTAAGCCAGTAATGGCACCCAAAAGAGGAAGGATGATACGGGGGAGCATGCACACCAAGAGTCACCACCCATTCCATCGTAACCTAGAGATGGGGCCAGGGTACGGTCAGGTTTTTAAGAATCAATTGAGTGAGCTCAACTTGATTTCATGGGCGTTCGACCCAGACACAGAATTCTAGGCAAATAGTGGTCAAAAGGTAAATTTACGTAGCTAGGCCTAATTTCTACGTTAAAGCAAATCATTTTGTACAACAATTTGGACAAAATTAACACACATGTACTTTATCGCTATTTATTCCTATAATATATAATTACCTTGTGCTTGTGCAATTTGCATACCTCCGGTGTCTAAGTCCGGTAAAAATCATTTTATTAGGCATTCATCTCATCTTCGATCAATACTAAGCAGACTAGTTTTTTCCCCCATTGTTTGTTAGGCATCATGACATGACAATTTGTAATTTATATCTCCCAATTATTTTAATAGATTAAAAAAAAATTGATATCGAAAGTGTGGGAAAATAATAGACTAATGCTCCTAGTAGTGGCAACGTTAAATTTACTAGTCCATTTACCTTGTTGCTAGGGACCAAATAACTGTAAGATACGTGGTACTGAGTGTGTTGCACACTTGACCAAGTTGAGTTGTGAAGTTGCACCTTTTCTACATGTAGTATTTTGTCGACTTTCCACATCAAATTACATGGCTTCTGTGTAGAATGATAAAGCTAATTAGACATCTTCGGAGAAAATGTTTTGCCAAAGTGATCGCCTTTGGCGATTAGTAGCTTCAGCAAACCGTTTTCTGCTCGGATGTCTAATTAACTTAATTGTTCTACACAGAACCTACGTTCTGTCATAATTTGTACATGTATAGAATTGGTCTGGGGCACTTTGTCAATACGAATCCCACTTCAGACACATAGGCCAGTGACCATTGCGCACAATAGACACAACAAAGTATGGTCAACTTATTGAAACGCAGTTTGCCAAATGCCCACCTGGTCGAGTGAATAGAGTAATTCGCAACCATACCAACCTTTAGTTTAAAAACTGAATACAAGTGTTTCCAGAAAAGTCTCATTCTCATTACATCCACAAGAAATTAGTGCTCTTAGAGGAAAACAGCATGTTGCGGCCAGTTTCAATACGTCCATTTTTATTTTCTCTGCATATTTTACTTGTGTCATATTTAGTTACATATTCTGACACAATGTCAAAATCTGAACAGCCTTTCTGGAGATTTAGTAAAAATAAGAAAAAGGAAAAGTTTCAGTCCTGCCCGTCATCAAAAATGAGAACAAAAAGTGACCCTGTGTGCAGTATCCAAACAATTCCCTTTTTTTACGAAATGTCTAGTGCCTGTTTCTATCAGGGGGATCGCTCAACTTGATTTCCCCGCACTTTGCGATGACCAGAAAACATTGTGGAAAAGTCATTTTAGTAGTTTGTGGAGTGAACGAGGAAATGGTAGTGACCTACCTAGCAACAGGTGCAGTGGCGTAACTATGTGAATGGTAATATGCCAATCCATGGAAGTCTTCAAAATGAATTCTTTTGCTTGCTATTATACCAGAAGTTATTGAGATTATTTTCAGAAAAGACATTAACAAATAGGAAAACTGTTGGCTCTCCTTCGCAAACTTGCTGCATTTGGGGGAATAGCCATGAATAAAACCAAACAATTTTACACAACAATCTCTAAGATATTGTTATGCATGGACTGTACTGCTAAATACATGTATAGCATTAAACCTTCCCGGTACATCGTCGCACAGTTTGATACCCCACAGCTTTGTCAAAAAATAACATATAGTCATCATTGTCGCAAACATGCATCATATTTAGCCAGATCACATTTTGACACAATTTGAGGAAATGATGCACCCCCTCTCTCGAGAACTCAAAAATGAGTTTAAACTCATAAAATGATGAATCCCAGCACCATCTGGTGGCCAAAATATTAGGTATGTGACCCTAGGTGCCCTGTGTGTGAATCATTTTTCCAATAATAATAATAATAATAATAATAATAATAATAATTATTATTATTATTATTATTATTATTATTATTATTATTATTATTATGATTATGATTATTATCATTATCATACATTTGAAATTCATACATGAAAAATCGTCGAATCATTATTTCCTTCACAAACTTAGAAGATATTCATATGAGGAACATCAAAGCCTACCATGCAACGGATTTTGGGGGTAAAAGATATTAACTGTGCACATACACACGGTCGCTGAATTCAGATCACCAACCATGATATAAGCTCAGCTGACAAATCACCTGACTGAAATCACAACAATGTCATTTTTTTATTCATTCATTCATTCATTCATTCATTCATTTATTTATTTATTTATTTATTTATTTATTTATTTATTTTGAACAGCAATATAATAAATGTGTGTGCAAGCGTTGACGAATAATGGTAGAAGTACCTGAAGCTGTTTTCATTTGGAAGTAAATACACATGGTCATGATTTCTGCAATGCAATAGTTTTCATATCCAGTAACGATGTTTGTCTTTATATGTTTGAGACTATACAAATTTCTGCTAAGGTCGAAGCCGAGTGAGAATGATTGTCAGATGGCGTTCCTAGTCTGAACTGTCAGCCCAGCCAAATGCAATGCTGCAGCAGACTCAATAGATGTGAGGAATGTCACGAAATTCTATAATCTGTTACAGAAACTTGCCTATCTGGCAAATAAATTCCTGATGAGATCCACATTCCGTAAAAACTCGTAATATAAGGCTTTACTAGCCTGGATGCCGTGGTATCTGCAACTATGTAGCACTGTGCCAAACGAAATTAAGTGACAGCTCTAAAGGGTCGGGTCCCATTTATGAATACGAGAGGAGAAACTTGTGCTTTTGCAGCTCACGATGAAAGGGCATGTTTCACAGGTCTTCACAATTCATAGAGTAAATCCTGATTCCACAATTCACAATTTCTCTTTTGGACTGGTTCAGAAGCTATTGAAATGATCGAACTCAAAGGATAGTACTACAAGGGGGATCCGTAGCAGCTATCCTCTATTATTTCTCATGTACGTGAATGATATTGCTGAGATTGTAGCATCTAACATTAGACTGCATGCTGACTATATAACCCTGTTCATTACTATTGACGATTCTACCAACTCTACATCCATGTAAATCCAAGGAATCGTATCCCAGACTGCAGCTGAGACCAGTGCCAAGAGCTGGTGCACAGGTTGTCATCATGGTCATTGTGTCGCAGCTTGGGGTTAACAGGGAACATCTGACCACATGTGTGCGCATTTGTTGGGTGGTTGGGGTCCTGGTGCCAGCACTTCCTTGGCTAAGGACATTGGAAAGTGCTATTTTTCCAGGCATGAGTTGGTTCAGAACTACATGGGAAACGTGATGCTGTTGCTCCTGTTTGTATAAATAGGCCAAGCCTTCATTTTGGGGATTAATTTCTGTGATGGCTTCATTTTTTTGTTTGATAAATATGTCCCAATTAGCATGGTCTCTAAGGACAGAAGTCACAGGAGTTTTCTTGGGTGCACACCATTTGGTTAGGCTCCATGCAGACCCAAGAGGTAGGATTGGAGCCTCAGAGGCTTCAGTGCAGCTATTGGTGTCTCTGTTGATTGGCTCTGTAGTATCTTTTTAGCTGGATTTATCAACAAAACTTTTGAATGCTTGTCCTAAAAATGAACAAAAAGCTTAAAAAATGAAATTCACGCAAGCATGATCACTGCAAGAAACATAATGGAGACTAACTCAAGATACATCACCAGCATCTTTGAAGTTGATCTGGTTCACAGTTTTGGAGAAACTAATGCATATGTACTGGTATTCCTAGGAACTATGCGAACATGTACTCTTGCTAATCAGTACATAATTGAAAAGTTTGTAAAAAGTTGCAAATCATACTTATCTCACATAGGGCAAAACCTTTGTGGGGGTTGGGTCAAGCTATGTTTAAGCAGAATTTATCATTTGGATCAGAAGGCATCAAAAATTACAAAAACGAAACCAAAGTTCATAAACATTGGAAAAAAATGCAGCACCACCTGTTGACCAAACTTACTGGATTAGGTACATTTAGTGGAGACTCGCCTAAGATAGATTACCACCAAGTTTTAAGAGGCTCCACATAGCACTTTTGGAGTAGAATTTGCACATGTGAACTGTGGAGAGACAGTGTGTCATTGTCTCAACTGACTAACAAATGCACTGAATTGATAATTTTATTACCACCAAAGCTGCCTTGATTTGCAAGCAGGAAATTTGCCACATAAACTGTGCAACACTCACTGGTGTAGGCAAAATTGTACCCCAAAGAGGAAACTGGGTATATCTCGGTAATGTACATGTACTCCGATACTCTAGCTCTTGTCAGATTGTCCACAGTGCAGATCTACTTGGCTGAAAAGAGTATCCAGCTTAATTCCTATGAGCTCTTATCAAATGCCAATCTCATAAGATCAGCCTTTTAAGGTATATGTTGTGTCAAATGTTCATGCTAGCTAATCAAATCTTAAATAGTTATCAACCTCAGCTGAGAGTTTGACTGAGCTTTGCACATCTCTGTTGAATTGTACATTTTGCATCTTGTACAACTTATGTTTAGTTCTAAACAAGTTGCCCAGGTAACAAGTCAACACATGACAAAGAAGACAATGTAATAATTAACGGAAAGAATATTTGTTTCAAAGGATGTGTGTTCAACATAGAACCCAAGTTATCTAGATCGGATGCACATGCCCCCTTGTAACTAGGACCGAAAAGGTCAGCAGGGTCAAAACACTGGTCAGTCAAATTGATGGCCCAGATGATAAATGGGACCTGCAAATTTCCCACAGTATCTAAGTACTTCAGAACAACCTTTCCCAAGGGGCCAAGGGCTCAGGTCTAGGCTATCTTAGTAGTTTCAGCAACACTTATTGTATGCACTGGTGTTTTCCTAGGCTTGCATGAATTTATGCAGCTGAAATTTCGTAAGCCTCGTATCCTTATCGAAAAAGAACAATTTCTTCTACTTATCCCTCCACCTTGTCATTGCAATATTCAGTATGTATTCAATGAGGCAACGAAACAATCATCTTGTTTTTTATCAATGCACGATTGAAATTTCTATGCAGACAAATGGGCTTTTCATATTTTGAGCACAGTTTACAGCTGATCTCACATACGTCCTCAGTGTTCATTGACATATCTATCCTTTCATCATGGATATCTAATTTTTGTTTCTATTTTGATCATGAGGACTCTTGTCAATTTTCTGGGCAATGCTGGTGTCTAGGTTTGGGATGCCCATGCTGTTTCTGAAAAGCATGTGCAGTCAATTGTCATATCCGTCTAGGGTGTATTGATCATGAGATTCTCACACTTTGTGACACCAAAACAGAAGACGAAGAGACCCATGTCTAGTCCCTTCCTCCAGATTTGAACACAGTGCAGTGGTTGACTCAAAGTTGTACAGAAAAAAAAACAACTTAAAAGGTACAATTTCATTTACACTACATGGTAATCGATTATTCCTTTTAGGTAGGTGCCAAATAACGCAGTTTATATTACAAATGGCGATGGGATACTACTTTATGGAGCCTAGTTTCAATGTTTCTTTGAATTCTTATATTTAGTTCAATATTTCGGCAATAAGAAGTGAATTATTTGAGGATCCCATGTTCAAAAAATGGATCGTTAGTGTCCTACATGATCCATGACAAACGTTTGAATTCCAAACAGATCAGCCTTGCGGCAGAACCCGTGAAGCCTTTCTTGTGGGATATCTATTTAATGAAATCTATTAACTCAGTTTCGCACAAAATATAATTGCACGAAATAAGCTTTTAAACAAAATTGGATGGTTTTTATACAGTACTAACATTTTTATATAGGTGAAAAGTTTCTATTTTAGTCACTTGTTTGTCAAAATAAATACTTTTACATCCTCAATTCTTCTTTCACTCTTCATTCTGGATCAAAATCTTTACAATTTTGTGGCACACTACATTATTTAATTAGATAATATAGTGTTTCAATTAAGTTTCACATTTTGTTTCTTCAAGCAGCAATACAGATACAGTGAATTAATATATTTCAGCATTAGTTTAAGTCTGGTACTCTTCACTTGACATCCTGTTTATCATAAAATGAATGTCTGGTATCAAGTGTTAGGGAATCTGTAATGACTTTTTCCCTGCTATGCTCCCGACATGGCCGTCGTTTGTGTTTTTTTCCTTCATTCTGTCTTCTCTCCATGTTTCGATCGTCTTGCAAATGAGGAATAGAAGCATCACAACTCCAATGGTTGCCACTACGATCAAGAAGTACACAACTCCAGTAGGTATGTTACCCTGGGCTATATCTTCCAGTTCCCTGTCTGGAGAATCATGACGTGGACCTGTAAAATAAAGATTACAGTTTTGAGGTCAACAACATACACAAACTGTGACTACATGTAACTTTTAGAAAATGCACACCATGATGATACAAATTTATGGTTTATGGTATACATTATTCAGCAGTGCTTTGAAAAAATTAGAACAGAATCTGCAATCCCCCACATTTTTATATCACTAGCAGAGAGTGACTATCGTGAGGTAACTATGCGCTCCATGGCAAACTGATTTTTTATTATTATGACTAATACTATAGACGGGTGCACCAATAAACCATTACCATGCGAGGATCGATTGACACTTTTAAGTTGTGCACCAATGTGCCATGATCATGCGAAGATTGACTTGCTGCCTAAATACAGACAAGTTAGGGGAATATAAAATTGCATGTGCATTCCTTGAGGAAAGATGGATTTGAAAATAAGATTGAGCGCAAAAGATTGCTTGGAAGAGGGTAGTACTGATTGTAAATGCATGTATATACATGTGCATCGTGAAAAGCATAATTATACACATACTTATACCTATCATTAAAAATTAGTTTTCATGAATGGAATTATTGTCTCAAATAGTGCCCAAGAGGTTTGGAAAAGCAGGTGATTTGCAATTAGATAAAGGCAGCTTTATGTTTCCCGTGTCATAAAGCGTCTGCGTGGGAATGGTAAAGTGAATATCCATGTACGTTTTTGTTTATACTCGACCTTAATGTGTGAATTGTGTCTTTGACAAATAATGTGATTTATATGGTCACTGTACATTTCCTTGTAGTGTATCATATTTTTTTCAGTTTGAAATTACAGTATATTTGTCGTATTGTACTGTGTAATTTCGTCCAGAACCACTTCCTGGTAGTCATTACCCTATTCCATATTCCGAACTCGTTACACTTCATAAACTAACCTGTCACTGTCTAGCCTATATACATGTGGAAGTACTATTATCCATACTGCACACGTTTTTCTGTAGAATTTTGATGTACATGTAGGCTGTATTAGTCTGAATAAATTAACGTGTCATAGCCTATACCTTTACATGTCTCTCTGAGTAGCGTCTCCTTGTATCAGCTAAAAATTCAGCAAAGACAAATCCAAACATAATTACTAAATTTATATAGTACATGTTCAGATAAGAATAATTTCACTTACCCTTGAACCAGTATGTACCCTTTTTAGCTGGAAAGCATACCTTAGTTAAACCACCAGCCAGTGTATAACTGAACTGGAAACTAACTGGAGCATTATATTGTGTTCCAGTGATTATAAAATAAACAGTTACAGCTACACCACCTGTGCAAACCAAGGGAAATCCTAGCAATACTGCAAAAATCGACATGTGGTGCCAGAAATATAAAACCAACCCTATGATGACACCTACTTCTCACTTTGGAAGTCTCTAAACAATTAAGCTCTATTTCGCTGCCAACACTAAATTAATGTTTCAACATAATGGGTCAAGTTCGTGACAATTGAGTATATACTCTCAAATTTCAGTAATTTTTTACATTGAGTAAATGTGTACATGTTAAAATGAATAAAAGTCATTCGCATTCAAATTAAGAACCTGTTATCAAAATATAATCTTTCTTAACCAGACTTAGAGTACAATTAGGCAAACTTGTAGCTGTCATAGGCCGTCGTTTGCCACCGATACTCCCTGGGGGGTTAACCTGACAGAAAACAAGTAAGCCTAAAATGTCTAAAAGGTAAATATTATATTAAAAAGATGCCAAAAGAAAATTAAGTAGCAAAACAGGCAACTCTAAAATCTCTAAAATCTTTAAATTTCAAACTTTCTAACAATCTCTTGATATTTACAGCAAAATTTGTAGAAATATTTGATCAAAGGTACATCTTTGAATCCCCTTGAATCAAGTTAATTGTAAATAAATTTGGTTCTAGATGCGAAGTCCTGAAATTTAGAACAAATACGACCAAATCTCAAAATTTGTGACAAAAATGTATTTTATCCAACAGCTTCCGAAATATTACTGTCAGGGAAAGGATAGTTAACTACCTCAAAGTTAAACTCGTCAATTTTCTAATAGACTGTAATACAAAACATGTCACCAGTGAGTATATTGTCTTATAACTGAACATTGAATGGGAATTACGTTTTTCCAAACCCTGCGACTTCTCAATTATTTTCTTCTATTAATTTTTTTTTTTTTTTTTTGTTTTTTTGTTTTTTTGTTTTTTTGTTTTTTTTTGTTTCTGTAATTGACAGTGAGTGGAGGGGAAGAACGCGAAAATATTATTTAATTTTCGGGACATTCAACTGTCTTGTATACTATAATATACTGTATATTAAATGAAAGATAAATTCGGCTGTCCTGAAAAAGTACATTTACTTTTTGTAATTGCATGGCTTGGATTACTGGACACTGAAAGACAAATGAATCCACAATATGACAAATATGTTTGAGGATGTAAAGTCAAAGTGACGCTCTGGGTATTCCAGAAAATCAACGAAACTTTTGCATTTGATCATGTTTCATTCATTCCTCCAGACGTAATATGTGTTTATCGTAAACGTTGTGTTGCCTTTACATAGATATCACACCTGCGCATATAGATATGATGACCTTATACCGTCATACACAGCTTTTTAAGGGAAACCCGCTGTTGCGCTTTTGCTTGTACACACTGCTCATGTCTATAAAACGACACCAATACAACTCTGCTACTTACTATCAGGCCTAAAGTATAACTAATGCTATGTTCTGACTGCTTTTTTTTAATGTTTATATTTAATCGAAATTCACATGCACAAGTACATTTCACATTTTGGTATCAATGCCAGAACCCATGTCGCTTCTAGTTACGACAAGAGCAATGGTGTACTACTTGTCACGACCTTGGTCAAAATATTACAAATATTAATGTCTAAGAGATCAATTTTTTCACTATTTAATTTTTTGATGTTAAGCAATGGTGTACTACTTGTCATGACCTTGGGCAAAATATTACAAATATAAATGTCTAAGAGATCAAGTTTTTCACTGTTTAATTTTTCGATGTTAAGTTTTCTTTCAAAGTTTTTGATATACAACAATATACGCCCGACATGAAGTTGTGAATTTGCTTTAGTTCAATTGAGTTCTATTACCCTCCTTTGAAAATGTTACATTGTCCCAGTGTTAACATAAGATATTTTGTGTTTACAGCGGTTTAGGTTACCTCGAAGATGGAGAGAAGCAGACACTTTGTGAAATTATTTTGACTAAGTACTTGCAGAAACTTTTTCTATGAAGGGACAAAATATAACGACGGAAACCTAACCCAGTTATAAATAGAACTACATTGTAGGAAGTGATTCGAATAGAAATACAAAAAAGCTAAGTGAATTAAAAAAACTCATAAAGTAATACGCCAATGACACTCTATGCAAGTGACAAGTGAAACGGGGGGGGGGGGGCAAGGAAATGGAAACAAAATCAATTTACCATTGGTGAATGTGTCCCCTCCCCGATTTACAGGACGGCTCTGTGTAAAGTGGTCGGTTGATCATGTATAAACGTGGTTTAGAATTCGTTATTCAGGCCTTTCAATTGTCTGCGGTAATGAGGATTCTATTTTTGTTGTGAATGGATCTATTTAAACTGTTGACCTTGATAGGTTGACACCTGTCTCAAGTCAAGGATCAGTATTATGCATCGGAGAGTTGAGTTTGGCATGTTCTGCCATTACAAAAACTGCTGTCTGGTTATTTTGGGGTACTTTAGGAGTCTGTAGTAACAGTTACCACTGTTCATCAAATTCTGGCCACTTGGTCTTAAATTGGTTGTGCACTGTGGACATGGGTTGTACAATAACTCAAACCTATATGAAACTGGGAGCTCTCTCACAAATTCCCTGAGGTTGCCCAATGACCCTGCCTTTTAGGCAAAGGTCACCCATATAAAACCCAAACTTAGTCTGTGTAAATGATCATTACTACATAAAATATAAAAGTGCTTGCTCACATAGTTTTTTGAGTCTCCATCCGCAAGTGAACCAAATTCACAAATGATAGTCTACGTACCATCTTAAGATGGCTATAACTCAGTTACCTAAACATGTGTGATATCTTGCATCAATCAGTTTTTTTTTTAATTTATTGCCATCTGAAAACGAAGTTCACAAATAGTTCTGACTTTAGGTAGGGGTCAAGGTCATGAATTAGGTACGTAACATTACCTGTTGACCACCATTGCCAAAACCTCTGTGTCTGGTCACACAGGTGCGAAGATGAAAAGTGGCTCCTCTATGTGTGGTCCTCGAGGGAATAGTGTAAGCATGCTGGTAAACACCAGGCCATTGAGTTGGACTCCACCAATTCATCTGCCCCATTGATGCCACAATGGCAGTGGAAGAAAACCCATGCAGCTCATCTACATGCTCATGTGGTTGCCGCCTCCTTTCACAAAACCCCCGGGGGTATAGGGAGAAGAGGCAGCTTAGTCACAAGTTGAGCAGCAAGATATCACCTAGTGGTGATCCCAAGTGCTTGGCACCACCTAAGGTAATGGACAGAGTTCTCTCGGCCATTGACCCGAGACTCAGGAGTTTTTGAGTCTCTGGCCAGACACTAACTGATGTAAAATGATCTGCTCAGGTGACTTGTCTCCTCTGAGCCCACCCCTCCTGATCCCCATTCGAAGATGCAGGCTGAGCACCACCTGGATCTTCTGGTCCAGACCCCTCGGTCTGAGGCTGCCAAACTGGTGAAGCCACGATCAAGACCTACGGGTCCCCATCCAGGCATTATGGAACCCCAGGTGATTCCCCAAGCTCCACAGTCTGACAGCTTGGGTCAAACCTCCAGGCAGTCTGGATCACTGAAACCCCAGCAAATCCCTGAGCTCCTAGATCTGAGAGCTCGGGTCAAAGGTCTGGGTATCTTGTAGCACCAGAGGTGTTACCCAAGTCACTGGTGGTGTCTACCTGTGGCAAGCCTTTGGCTCCTGTGGTTGTGGCCCATACTGCGACCCAAGTGCCAACTCCAGCACCTCCGACCCTTGTGCTGGCAGTCTTGGATGCTCTCCCTCCAGGTCTGACCGGGACCAAACAGCTGGTGATCCTGCTGCACCCTGCCTTCTAGCCGGGTACCCTGTCTCCCACCCTTGAGAGGAAAGTGGAATATGTGCTTCATGAGGAGCAGCAGTTGCAGACAGAGCCTTAGTCTGCCCCTGTTGGTACTCCAGTCATGTCTGAGTCAGTCATCTCTGATGAGCAGCTTGCTGCCTCCATTATGACACAGCACTTACTTGACCCACAGCCTCCAGAGTTCTCACAACTCCAGCATGTGCCCTCCACCCCGAGCCCCACAGAAGTCCCCCTGATTCACCCTTCATGGGAGGAGCAGATGCTGGCTGCAATGACGAAGATTTCTGTGGAAGTTGTCCCTCTCTCATGGCAAGGTGTTGTGACAGATGTGTTGCTGTCACAAGCCGCCACTCCATCTGCGCCAGACAATCAGTTGTTTGACAAGGCTTTGGGACCTTTGTCTCCAATGTCGGATGACAAGTCTTTGAGGATGAGGAGCTGTTGCTCTTGGATTCATCCTTCAAGCCAGGCCCAGGCCACCAGCTACCAGCTGGTACCCATGCTGATGTTGCTCTGCTCAGCACAATCCCATACCATCTGTGGCGCGGGCAGAACCTGCCTCTGCTCTCATGGATATTACTCTGGCTTCCACCCAGTGCTTTGTGCAACTCAAGGCTCTCATCCAGAGCCTGGTAGGCAATTAAGCTGTGGTTGCCAAACTGGAAGAGAGGAGAGGGGCTGTCCATGAAAGATGCACATCATAAGTCTTCCATCTCCTTCTTGCACTTCGTTACTGAGTTCTACAACCAGCTATGCCCCAGATATACCAAGGGTCCAGGAAGAGGGGGAAGCAAGGGCAAGAAGTCTGTTAAACTCAAGCAGCTGGGAACCCTCGGGGCCCCTAACTCTAGCTTTCCAGACTACATTGTCTCAGGGTCACCTTCCAGCACATCTCTGAATGGCGAGTCGGTGGTTTACTTTCTGCCTTTTGCTCACATTGGAAGTGTATCAAAGAAGATTCCTTCACCTTAATACCCTGAGACATGGTTATTCGCTACCTTACAATGAAGACAGGCCTCCATTATGTTGCAAACCCAAGTGGTTCACACCCCACCCCACCCCCACCCTCGAAAGAATCCAAAGCATCGATGTTCCTAGAGGCAGTGTCAAAGCTATGGACCAAGAAAAAACTTGTAAAATGAAGAAAGGGTCTTGCTCCATCCTTTTGTGCCTTATTTGTTAGACTGGTTTTGCCAGTTGAGTGGTTCTACAGGAACTGAATGTTTCAACAGCTGCAGCATGGTACCATTACACCCATTTATTACCTGATAATACAGTATGTTGACAAAAATTGACATTGCTAACAAAGGGTTAGGCCTAACATCTTGGGCGAGCTTTGGTGTTTGCTCCGACTATTTATAGTCACATCTCCTTTGTCCAGTGACATGGTGGGACAACATATATGCAAATTGCATATAGTTTTGGGGTACTTTTGTCTCCCAAATGTATTTATGGGAGGATGCATCCCTGATAGTGCCATAGCATGTCCTAGTGACCAACCTCTGCTGTGTTTATAAAGGAATAAAGCTTGGGCAGGGAAGGGGTATTTGCTCAAATATGTATCAAGATATACAATAACGATATATTTCTTGAATGATCATAAAAGTATCGGGATATTAATTGAGTATCCCTAAAATAATGTGTAGCAGCTGTGAAATGGGAGGGATTAGGTACTCCTAGCATTATACATTATGTGATATTTGTCATAGAAAAATAAGCATAGACAGTACAAAATGTAGCATGATACAAAGCAAGTATACTTAATTTCCCATCATGATGATACTAAATGGTTCCATGGTACAAAGTTGATAAATCCAGAAAAATTATCTCTTTAATCTCAGTGTTTCTGTCTTTTTGAGTTTGGGGGGGGGGGGTGTTCGGGTATGTTCCAAGATCTGAATCTTGAGGTTCAGGCCATCGTGGTCTGCTCTGGCAAAATGTCTGCATAGAGGCTGTAATAAATCTTCTTTATTTATGTAGCAAATTGTTCCCGCATCCTGTCCATCACCGTACAAGATGTCTCATCTACAAAAAAAAATATAGACCAAGAAAGCCATCTGTTTGGTGGAGGATCTTGGGTCAGCCGGGTTCAGCTCCCAAGCAGGACAGAGGCCTGCATCTGGTCATAGACCTGTCATTGCAAATTGAATAAATACTTGGAGGTTCTGTCCTTCAGGATGGAGACCCCACAGTCAGTGGGGGTGGCCCGGGGGCCCCAGGGCTGGACTACATCTTTGGATCTCAAGATCACATTCTTCCATGTGCCCATCGCAGAAACTTTGGGGGAGTATGTTCAGTTTCCGCATTCTTGAGCCAAGTCGACCAGTTCAGGGCACTTCCATTTGGCCTCCACTAAACCTCTGGTGTTCTTACAGGCAGTAGCCATGCAGCTTTACCAGAACACAGTGCACATCCATGTGTACCTAGACAACTGGCTGATCCAGGTGCCACATTGCCCAGATTTGCTGTGTCACAAACAGGTGCTTCTGGAACTTTGCAAACACTTAGGCTTGATTGCGAATCTTTCCAAGTCCAGCCTAATACCTGAGCAGATTTGTGTCTTTCTTGGCATCCAGTTTCATGTGGTCGCCTTCATCTGCGATCCTTTGGAGGATGGGTGGGAGAGACACCAGCTGATCTTCAAGGCATTTCTGACTCACAAGGTTTGCTCGGCCTGGCAGTGGCAAACCCTGATAGGCTCCCTGACCTTGATAGATTCTCAGGCCCCCCTCGATCACCTATACCATTTTTACCTGCAGCACTCTCTGTGGGACAGATGCTCGATGGACCAGGGCTACCAAGCACAAGTGCTGGTACTCCTAGACTGCACCTGCTTTGGTGGACCAAGCAAGAGAAAGTCATGGTGCATCAAACGACACTCTTTCAGGTGCAACTCACCATATACTGGGACTCTTCCCAGTCCACTTGGAAAGGTTGAGCTAATATTCATTTGGTTTCAGCACTATCATTGGAAACTGTTGTCTCTTTTCATGGAACTATTATGTATTTTGCTAACATTTTGAACATTCAGGCATTTTCTGCACATATTGCAGTGTAGTAAGTGTTCCAAATGTAGTGGGACTGATGTTGTTTTTATAATTGTCGAATGAGTATAGCTTGTTATTGTGAAAATTATATCAGGTTGGCTTGAAGTGTTTGATGTGCAGCTGATACATGATTACTTTCAATAAATGGGTAAATTTATACATATTTGACTTTTTTGTTTAAATAATTAGCATCTAAATCAGCTGACTGACAAGTTGACCTATGTCTGATTGTCAATGAAAAAATTTAAAACTATTGCATAGAAGATAACTGCACTTACAGTTACCTTTACATCTCTCTCTCTCTCTCGCTCTCTCTCTCTCTCTCTCTCTCTCTCTCTCTCTCTCTCTCTCCATAAAACCTAGTTCTCTTTCTCTGATAAATGTGGTAGACTTTTACAATAATTAGGACTGTTATACATTTTGACCTTTTGAACTTTATAAAGTCATAAATTAAATGTACATTATGCTCAGCTGACTGGCAGATGACTTACAATGCCATACGACATTTTTAAATTCTAAATTATTACCTTAATAAATGGCTTATAGATGACTTGTGGGATTCTATGCTTTCTTGAACATTTAATTTTCCTTTGAAAAATACTTTTGGAAACCCTACTTGAAATTTGACTGCTATGCTTACAATTTTTGTCTATTTTTATGCAATTTGACTACTGTTGCTGCAATATTTGACTGCTGATTTGCGTTTTGAGAGCTGATGTCACTTGTTTCTGGCTGCTGTTTGACATTTGAATCAGTGTACTTGCAAATTCTGACACTGTATTGATTTTTGACCACTATACTTGCACATTCAAAATTTTTTCCTTTGGAAATGCTCTTTGTTTATCTCCTTTAAAACAACATCATGCCTTTAGCTACATGTTTAAAACACATCGAATTGTATAACCATGTAGTTTGGATTCTTGTTGATGGTCATTTTAGGCCTAGGGGCCTTTTTGATGGATTGATGTTGATGTTACTATCACTTTGTGGACTGGTATGGATGATGATCATTGTTGAGACGGTGGTTGCAAATAGTTTTTTTTTTTTTTTTTTTTAATGCTAAATTTTATTGATATGTTCGACAAATTTGGAACTTGTGCTTGCAAATTCTCTACTGTGCTGCAGATTTTGGTCCCTTTTCATGAATTGAAAAGTCCTATATGCACATGAATGGAATGATGCACATGTTCAAGCCAATTCACTGTAATAGGCCGATATTTTTAAACAAAATTTTTTGCATTCTTGTCATGTTAAAACTAGACATGGTTTTTTTGGTCCTAGGGCCTTTGGATGTGCGTTTTGGGGCTCTTTTGGACACAGACAAACTATAAATTTATGTGATTGAACTAAACATACCAAGGAACATTGCCTTTGGTCGCAATCAACTTCGATTTGTTTCATTGGGACTACGTTTTGGATATGCTAATGACACTCTCTAATTTGGATAGCCTTTGGCCCTGAAGCAAACTCTCAAACTTCTGAGTAATCACTCAATAAGTAATTTCTCAGCACATCTTGCCGTTGATTTGTTCAGGAGTATGAGCCAGCCATACACATGTAAAGAAACCCAATAGACTGAGAAATATTTTAACGTGTGAGTAATTACTCACTGAGTAAATGTTTTGGAAAAACCGGGACCTGGTCTCAGCAAGAGCTCATGAGGTGCAAGCCTTTAATGCCTCCTGTACTGGTGTGCCCGCATGAATGTTGCTGTCATTGATATCCTCAGGGTTTGCCACTGGTGATCATCAATGACTTTCACTGAGCACTACCTACATGACTTGATTGTGCTGGAGTGGGGCATATACGCATTTGCTGGTGTCGAAGGCTCCTTTGCATAGGTTCCTGATACTTGTCCTGTAGACTTCCCCTGTCCCCTTAGGGCCGCCATCGTGTTCCAGGGTGTGGTGCCTTGGTTTTTAAACTCGGATGCAGTCTACAGGTCGGCATACTTTGAAAATGTAGGCCTACACGTTTTCTCGGACTTGAATCTGGCAAATGTCCCTTGTGATTGCTAGGCTGAGAGCTATTGAATTCGTTCAATGGACATTGCCTTACGGAACCATATGACCACTCCCTGTGCCTGCCATGTTTTCCATGAATCACTGGTCTTGCTAGATCTCCAGGACCCAAACAGCGGAAATAGACAGTGTCTACCCTATAACAGACTGATATCAGGTTGGCAGGCAGTATTCTCGGGGGCCCATCGATGGTCCCATGCTGGTCAGTAAGGATAGTTTCCCGGCTTATTCCAGGATTTCGCTGTTGATGGCCTTATATCAAAGATCCTCTGAGGCTTTCAAAACAGATGTCACTTCCTCACTCAGACAGATACCCCCTGTCAGTCCCGGCGGTTGTTGGTCAGTGTGTGTGTGTAGCATTGCATCCTCCTCCAATGCATTTATATATCGGCAATGGTGGTCGAGAGGTAACATTAGTTACCTAATACCTGAAACTTTTGGCAATTTCGGTATAAGTAGGTATCCAAGTCCCTAGAACTGTGCCTATGCAATTTCGAAGCAAATGGCTAGGCAGTTTCCAAGAAGATTTTTTAACATTTTGTCAAATATTTAACAAAATTCATCAAAAACCAAGTTTCATTGGATCATGACTATTTGAACAAATCTGGTAAAGACCCACCCAAGGTACATCCCCACCAAGTTTCAAGAGAAGATGCTTAATGGTTTTCGAAAAGAAATAAAAAATGTGAATTTCCATTACAATCTCCATTCGCTTTCATGGTAATCAATAGGAATGCATGCATCAACCAACAGCACCAAATTGAAAATCCGTTAAAAATCAAGTATCAGGAATATCTTCGCCTAGTGAACAACTTCTTTACCCCTCCTACAAGCTATATTTCCACCAAGTTTCAAAACAATCTGAGTGACGGTCTGATTTGGTCAGCGGTCTCGGAGAAGATTTTTCAAGATTTGGCAAAAAAAATCACAAAAGATACAAAGATCATTTGAGCGCGACCATTTTAACAAACTTAGTGCACACCTACTGCAGAAACATTGACAGCTAGGTTTGAAGTAAATCCGGCTGAACATTTTGGAGAAGTAAAAAAATGTGAATTGTGGACGGAATACCAATTGAATTACATAAAAATCAATAAGAAAGGTGCATTTACCGGTAAGTTCCTAAATTGAAAAAAAAAAAAAAAAAAAAAAAAACTTAAAAATCAGTAACAGTACCACCCAGCAAGCACTTTTTGGCACTTTCACAAGGAACATATCCACCAAGTTTCAGCTTAATCTGAGTGCCGGTTCTGGAGAAGAAGTCAAAAATAGCGAAAAACACGCAAAAAATCATAAATTAGAGGGCTGTGTAAACGGCCCGTGCTGAGCTGACCTAAGCTTGTTCACAAAATCAAAGATGCAACTGAATAGACCTGTATTGAGCCTTAGCTGACGTGCACATGACATATAGATGTATATCTAAGGTTTGCCTGAATAAAAATTCATTAAAATGTGAATCAGCATTAGAATGTCCATTGACGTGCATAGTAAACAATACGAAAGGTGCATTTTCCGATAAGTATCCGATTTGAAAAAATCGTTAAAAGTCAGAAATCCACACCAGTACCACCTAGGGAAAAAGTTTGTTTGACCCATATACAAAGAACATATCCACTAAGTTTCAGCGTAATCTGAGCGACGGTTCTGTAGAAGAAGTCCAAAATAGCAAAAACACACAAAAAATCATCACAAAATCGTGGAAAAACTGCAGCGCCACTTGGTGAACAAATTAAGACCAGGGGTAACTAGCAGTGTTCCTGTGTGATATCAAAGCAATTGGGTGAGCGGTTTCGGAGAAGATTTTTTAAGATTTGCCCATAAAAAGAATAAAAAAGTCATAAAACATCCAAAAATCATTTGAGCGTGATCATTCGAACAAACATGGTAGAGACCCACCCAAGGTACATCCACACCAAGTTTGAAGTAAATCTGGCTGATGGTTATGGAGAAGTCAAAAATATGAATTGTGGACGGACGGACGATCCTAAAAGCTCAGCTAAGCTAAAAAAAAAAAAAAGAAAAAAAGAAAAGAAAAAAAAAAGAATCATCTTAACCCTCCATCCACTCACCCCCCTCCCCTCATTTTAAAATATGGTGCCACCACAGATTAGAACTGTGGAAATACGCAAAATGAAAATTCGCTGTTTAGATTTACACATGCTAGGATACCTGAACCAAAGGCTGACAGGTAAATCTGCGGCAACACAGTTATATCTTCTGCACTTACGGGAACATAACATCTATGTTGAAAAGTCTTTTTCTTGCAGAAGTAATGCTTTTTATGCGAAATGTTTTGTTTTTACCAGCAACACACAGCTTTTAATGAAGAGTTAATAAATATCTATGATTTACTCTTTTGACATTTTAAAATTTGACCATTCTCGGTCAAAATGTGTGACCTTTAAGCAATGTTTGAAAAGGGGGCAACCAAAATATGTTTTGCAACTGCCGTATAAACAGATTCACAGGGATGGTAACGGGCTTTGTACGAATCTCATCTACATAACCCTAGCTAGGGTTTTTGTGCCAGCAGAGTGTATGGTCTTAAATTGCCACTGTTTAGCGCGCTCAAAAGCAACCGTATTTTGCATACCTGAAACTAATATATATGTCCAGTTTTGGTGCATCCACATTCTGTTTTTATTGAAAACATAGACAAACTATAGCGAGTGCGGGGATCAGGAACTACAGAAAAGACAAGTGTGTTCTTTCGAGCGCGGTACATCGCGAAGCCGGAGGTTGAGCGATGTGCGCACTCCAAAGAACACACGAGTCTGTTCAGTGAGCCCTGGTACCAAAACGAGCTATGGCTTTTATTTATCTCATGTTTAACAGTGACATAAATGCATAAAAAATTGATTTTAAACCGTGTTTTATTCATGTCGACGACCCGATTGTTACCCTAAAAACAAGTTACTAATTTGCATATGAACTATGGGATACGAGGAAGCAGCTCACATAGCCGTATTACATAGGTGTTTGTAGGGAGTGCAAGCGCAAACATGGGATAAATGCAGTTATTGTCATCATCATCATCATCATCATCATCATCATCATCATCATCATCATCATCAGTAGTAGTAGTAGTAGTAGTAGTAGTAGTAGTAGTAGTAGTAGTAGTAGTAGTAGTAGTAGTAGTAGTAGTAGTAGTAGTAGTAGTAGTAGTAGTAGTAGTAGTAGTAGTAGTAGTAGATGATCTCCGAAAACACAAACGTGCCGCTGTGATGGGCCAAATGCGTGAGGGGAATTGTTAGAAGTATTCGCTTGTTGCCTTAATACGCAGAAAAGTGGACATTTATTATAAATTTTGTACTCGACTTTCCTACTTCAGGTAGATATCTGATGCCTTCAGAGCAGACCCAAGCTGTGAATTTTGTCTGCTCCACTGTAGTAAAACGGAGTTTGGTGTGCTTTGCAGGCAACGATATCTTTTGCTTAAAATTGTTTAAGGTGAGGTAGTGGCTGACTGTCGTGAATCCTAGAGCATATTTGTACCCATGCCTGGTTCCAGCAGCAGGATTAGAGTGCAAGCTGAATACTGTAACATTCCTTGCACAGGACAACACGGGATCACAGAAAGAAAATTAGCAGAATAATCAATCCATGTAAGTTGAATCTAAAACAGGAAAGTTGACAGCTTAATTATGTTTTTGGTAGAAGCAAACATCACGCAATTGCTCAAGTTGCATTTAGTCCAGCCCTTAAAAATCAACAAGGTAAATGTATACCAAAATGAGATAAAGTCACTTCGTCTTTCAAGTCAACATTTTCTGACTGCAAGCTGAAGTATGATGACACACGTTCATTAAACTGTACAATATGTGTGGCAGCTGTGAACAAAAGTCATTTACATAAATAGGAATGGCAAATTATAAGTAAGTAATGAGGAAAAAATTCATCATAATCCACAGCACAACTTTATCTGCAGAAAAACACATGCATACTTACACTTTTTGCTGAATTTTAATAGTGTCATGTGCAACAGAATTTGCATCATAGGCCACTTATGCAAGGTAAAAGCGCTTATAATTGGCCATCGATCCGAAGTGATCAGCTATTCAAACTTCACTTGAGGGTTATATAATGTGTATTGAAAGACTGTTCACAAGGTTAGTCTCCCTCTGAAATACATATAATTTTTCAGACATTGTTAACTTTAACAAATTGAACAGACCTAATTCACTCTGGCACAGCACAAATGAAACCAGACGCTACCGATTTTCAAAGATAGTCAAATGTCTCCCAGGGGAACAAGTTGTCTCTCAAATAATTATTGTCTGCATGAGCCTCGATGAGGAAAGAAATAACAAAAGCGAGCTTCTTTACGTGGGTGATATTTTAAGTTTTAGCTCTTGGTTATATTATTTTTCCTAATGATAACACAATACCGAGTATACAATTACTTATTTAATACTTTTGTCCTTCGTCTAAACTTTGGGGCGGAAACCGATTTCATGTGTCATTGCGACCTTGAGAATTAGGTCAAGATACATAATCGTACAAAATTTCACCAAGTTTTGTTACGTTCTTCAGCAGTTATGGCGTCTCAGCCAATTTCAAAGAAGTGACCCTGTGACGAACCTTGAGAATCATTTCAAGTTCACACAAACACAATCCTACCCAGATACATATTTCCACCAAGCTTAACCGCGTTTTCTAAAGTTCTTCAGTAGCTATCGCGCAGAAACCGATCTCCGTAAGTGGCCATATAACTTTGTGAATTGAGTCAAGGTCACGCAAACATATTCCCAGCGTATGTCTAAAGTGGTTTAGCTGGGTACATTATTCGCACGTTAACCAAAGGTGACGAAAAGGGAGGAGATGCAGAACAACAGCAACAACATCACATCTTTTTAATCATAACACAATACTGTGTCTACATTATCCATTTACTACCTATTTATGCTATATGAACTTTAGGACGGAAACCGATTTCATGTGCCATCGTGTTCTTGAGAAATGGGTCAGGATTACCCAGATAAATTTATGGTACCAAATTTACCAAGTTGTGTTGCGTTTTTCAGTCGTTGCCGCACGGGAGCCAATTTCTCTGCGAACAACCTTGAGAATTAGTTAAGGTCACCCGGACACAATCCAACCCAGGCGCATATTTCAAACAGCTTCATCACGTTTAGTTAAGTTCTTCAGTAGATATCGCCAGGAACCGACGTCACATACGTGACCCTGTGGGGGTCAAGGGCACGCAAATACATTTCCATTGTAGGTCTTACCTAGATACATTATTAGCACGGGAACCAAAGCAGTTGAAGTAGAAGTAGAAGAAGAAGAAGAAGAAGAAGAAGAAGAAGAAGAAGAAGAAGAAGAAGAAGAAGAAGAAGAAGAAGAAGAAGAAGAAGAAGAAGAAGAAGAAGAAGAAGAAGAAGAAGAAGAAGAAGAAGAAGAAGAGAGAAAAACCACAACAACAAACAGAAGAAAAGCACACTAAAACAATGTCTCCTCGGTTCCACCAGGATACGTAATACTGAACAGTGAAATGAGCGTTGAACTGTCTATGGATGCATAAACAAGTCCGAAAGCTTGCATTTGTGGAAAAATCTCATCATCTGAAAGGATTAAAAAGTAGACACTTGTTACCTTATTGCAGAGAAAGAGACCACATGCAGTTGTTTCTGTGGGTGGGTGGTGTGTAAGTGCAGGTACAAAGCGGCTGATTATTGGGTATACAAAACACCAGAGCATATCCCAATCACCATGTATTTTTGCCAATTTGCAAATTGTTTAATTTTATATATCGCAACATTGATTTTGATACGACCCCAAGCCAGTGGCATATCCAATACACAAATTCAAAAACGTAGTCTTGGTACTGTACTTGAAGCCTAATACCCAGTAATCAGCCAAAAATAGTATTTGACGTACGTCTAGCACTTCCAGAATTTATTATCTTTATCTGTTTATGAAGACAACATGGCTTGACCCCCCTATTAGGCAAATATTTTTTGCTTTCTAGGCCTATCATCTATATATATATATATATATATATATATATATATATATATATATATATATATATATATATATATATATATATATATCAGTGGCATTCCAAACAACGTACATAGTTTTGTAATTGGCGACATATATACCAGAAAAGCAGCCAGTAAAAATATATATGTATAAATTTTGAATAAATCCTTTAAGTGCAGCCCATGAAAAATAAGCGTAATTTTGGTAATATGCGAAAAAACATTTCCATGAATTAAAGTGTAATCACACTGTTTGGCAAAACCTTGTCCCTATATCTAACACATATATTGGGCATTTCGAGAAATATAGTGTTGTTTATTGTTTTTCATGAAAAAATATAAACAAAACAAAAAAAAACAAATAAACAAATAAATGTCTGACCAGAAAGCTAACAAAATGTTTGCTATGATACATAGTATGTAACCTTAATATTTGTCTAAGTAACCTAAGTTTGCGGTTGATTGGACAACTGTATTTTGACATTGCTATCTTAAAATCTGTCCTTTTTTTGTTAATTTTCATGCAATGCAACTTCTTATCAAACACATTGGTTGTATATACTTAAATCATATTGGCATTATTTTGGTATGGTTGGAATCATCATGTTTCTGCACGGTTCCTTAAAAAACGAAAAAGAAAAAAGATTTTTACATTTGAACACCGATCGATAGATGGGCTGCGCTCCTGCTGTGAGTCAATCAACCATCACATTACTTTACCTCAAATAGATTATTAGCACACTCTGCTGGTGATAGAAAAAACATTTTCATCTCGAAAAGTCAAACTTCCTGCACTATCCCATCAACATCCACAATTAATAAGCACATTGCTACACTCTTCATATACGTTCATGTCCTATCACTAAAATGTAAATACAGAAACACTGAAAAATTTGTTTGATACTTATTTTGTCATAACTGGTTCAACAGATTATCATTTGAAAAAAGACCTATCATATATATTTTGTGATTGGTTAATTACAAAAAGGAAACTATATTCGGCGCTTGTGCAAGCTTGGGAGAATGCTTTTTTCCAAACATCCAAGTATTCAATCCATTCAAGCATAAAATATCAAAGGTGAAACTGAATTTAGTTTTACTCATGTAACTTAACATCACGTTATCAAATGCAGTAAAATAAAAGTGAAAAGAGGTCCTGGAAATGCTAATATCCTAATAATAGTTTTGATGGAAGCTTCGCACAAAATAGCTGGCCTAATAAGTCACACTCTAAAAAGCTCCACCACTAGTAGCATCTTTCAAAACGATGCCAAATCAGCAGTCGTTACAAGAATGCATTTTAAAGTATGACGCTCTTGTACAAAAAGAAAAAACAAACAAACAAGACAAAACAAAACAAAAAACAACAACAAAAAACATCGACCGGTCAGTATACTTTAGAATATATCTACAATGTTTAAGATTTTGATGCTTGACTACTTATCCCCTAAATCACGTGTCATATTAGATGATTGGATGCTTGCAGTCAAGAATAAACTTCACGTCGGCGTTTTGTTGCAAGACCTGCCCAAGGCCTTCTATGCTCTGCCACTCTTTCTTCTTGTGGCATAGCTACGTGAATATGCTAGATCATCCGCAGCCATTGGTCTGAACGGCAACTTAGAAAGGGCGTCCCCCGAGGCTCTTTAATGGCACCGCCTCTCTTCAACCTATTCATATACAGTTTCAGACAAAATTTAGGGATACCGTAAACTTGTTTTGAGAGACCGCCCCTAGAGCAGGCCAAAAATTAGTCCCATAAGGCTGGTGGTCTCTCAATGGAGGTGCAATAACATTGGAAAGATGGTAAAAGGCACATGGTAAACATGGTCTGAAAAGGAAGGTGGTCTTTCCTCACAGTGGTCTCTCGAAACAGTTTTCACTGTATTGGTGGGTAATGTCACGTAAAGAAAATAACATATTTCTAACAATATCTCCCCTGGACGCTTTAATGAGACAACCTTTCTTCAATCTATTTGTTTATTGCGTCAGATAAAAATTTAAGAATATTGATGAGTAATGTTAGGTAAACAAAAAAATAAATAACTGGAGTCATTTCTTAAGATTTTACTAACGTATACTGAAACTTGATGTACAAATACAGTATAGTTACAATTCACTGCACATGAATAATTATCAATCCCTATATATACAAACACACACACACACACACACACACACACACACGCACGCACGCACATTAAGGATCTCGGTCTTGCACAAATTTATCAACAGTCCACCTGAAGACCTTCGTGCTATGTGCTATGCAGGAGCTAAAAATTTTCAAAACTTCAATTTAAATCATAAGTTGATATGTTCCATTTATGCTTAGATTATGCGTATGTATGGCATCATTGACGTAGAGCCCACCGCGGGCTTTTATAATTTTTTACCTTCACAACGTACGAGCCAGATGGTGTCAGCATGATGGTAAACGTCCGCTAATTTTCGTGATAATGCACGGAGCACTTCTGCTCCGAGTGCCATTTTCATCATTTATCCACAAAATATTCATATATGCGGCTTCATGCACCACTGGTGCAACGTGGGATCTCTTGGTTTCCTGGCGCCTCCTACTTTGACCCCCCCCCCCCCCGCCACATTGCCATACATGTAGTAGCCGCCCAAAAGCCCCCCCCCCCCCCAAAAAAAAGTTCTTATTTTCAACATGTCACTCTCTCAGACCTCGGAGTCTCAGAAGCTTTCATCTTTTCATTCCCTTATTTTAATTTAAAGCAGGCAGCTCCCTGAGTTCCCATTCCTTTTGTTACCGCCGGAGTGCAAGTATATAGAGACAGGTAATCCCCACCTGTGACATCTATTCCAGCTGCTCTCCCTAAAATCCCAAAATATTATTTACCGCCGGAGTGTAAGGATGTAGAGACAGCTAATTCCTCGCCGGTAACATTTACTCAAACTGCTCAGCGTTAATTCCCAAAGACCCCTCTTTTTATTGTTGGGTCTATGTTTCATGTCCTGGGTGGTGTCTACCTGTCCATATAGCCAAGGAGTCCCTCCACCCTTTCCCCGAGTTTGACCCAGTGCACTTTTGTCTAAGCCACATTTTTACAAGATTTCATCTTTTAGTATTGTCAACTATCTCCTCTCAGCATGCATAAATTATTTATATTTTTCCGCAACAGCAGTCGGTGAAATAGGCCTCCGGCTTGTACACTGCTCTTTTTGAGACACCACTCCGTTGTAAGACCACCTGCTTTTAAGACTGCATTCACTATGTCCCTAAGACTATATTTTCCATGTTATTTACCTCCAATGGGAGGCCACCTGCTTTACGTGACTGCTTTCAGACCTGTGTAGGGTGGTCTTTTAAAAAAGAGGTACTACTGTACAGGTTATTTTTATATACCGACCATAAACATTGCATTGTGTCGTGTTGCATTGCATTGAATTGCATTGTTGATCACGTACATTATTGACGGTGGCGTGAACAACTTCTTTGTATCGTACCAACTAATGGAACACTGACATATTTTAAACTTCACAATAAAAAAAAAAAAAAACACGAGTCAGAGCTGCCTTCCAAGTGTCATCAGCAGAAATATGAAGTGTTCTCCAAAAACCCAGCAACGTTTTCACTGCCTGCTACTTTGTGAACTGTCAGTTACTTGACCCGAGTTCTACAGAGGGGTATCGAATAAAACAGAAAAAAACTGGAGGGCTGCGTGAGCAGCCCTTGCTTAGCTTACCTAAGCTTGTCCCACAAGATCAAGGTTGCAACTAAATAGACCTATTGTGTTGAGCTTTAGCTGAGTGCATATGGCATTTAGAAGTATTGCTAAGACGGACGACTGAGCCTCCTAAAAGGTCACTCTGACTAGAAAGTCAGCGGAGCTAAAAGTTGCACCACCTTGTGAACTAATTGACGGTTGGCTGAGCGGTAAGACGCTCGCCTTTCACCTCTGCGACCCGGGTTCGATTCTCGTCCTGGGCAGCATGTGGAAAAAGTTCCTACCACTTTAACCGTGCACGGTGGTTTTCTCCGAGTTCTTCGGTTTCCTCCACTAGGCAAGGTAGGAAGTATACGCCAACATCTGTGTTATGGAGAGTGACTCGATAAGTCAATGCTTGACTTCTTTCACAATCCATGTAAAACAAATGGGTCTGTACTTTAATTAAGAACTGGGGGTCCCTAGGAGTGTTCCTGTGTGATTTCAAAGCAATTACGTGAGTGGTTTCAGAAAATATTAAGATTTGCCGCCCCCCCCCCCAAAAAAAAGTACCAAAAAGATCATAAAATAAAAACTCACTGAAGCAAGACCATTTGAACCAACTCTTGGCAGAGACCCACCCAGAGTACATTGCACCAAGTTTGAAGACAAGCTGTTTGACCGTTTCGGAGAACTCGAAAAGGTGAATTAGCATTAGAATACCCATTAACATGACATTTTTGGAGAAGATTTGTTCAAAAAAAAATCATAAAAAAGTCCAAAAAATCACTGGAGCTTGACTATTTGAACAAACCTGGTAGAAACCCATACAAGGTACGTTGCCACCAAGTCTGAAGTGAATCTGGCTGACAGTTTTGGAGAACAAGTCGAAAATGTGAGTTGTGAACGGACACCAGACGACGCACAGGGGCAACGAGCAGAATGGTTATCATATTCTGGTCGATACGAACCCATTCATACTGACCGCCAAAGTCACTGTCCACCGAAAATACTGATTAAGGTTATACTAGAAGGGAACAAACAAAAATCGGCGCCCCTCACGCTGTTTTCCTGCTTTGAACACCTTCTGCTGCCCCAACACATATAATCTAGAGATTCGTCACAATCCACTCTCTCGATCCCTGCCTTATGATTGAGTTGTCGTAAGTATTTAGCCCACTTGGGCCACTTTATTCCTCGCAAAGCGTCTGGATTCCAAATGAGCCACTCATCGTTGAACGGAAGTGACCCCCGCGTGCGGACTCAATTTTCTCCTCCGTTCTGAATGGCCGCCAGTGTATAAATTTGTATTTTCGTTTACTTAACAGCTTTACTTTAATCGTAAAATTGTGTACACATCCTTAGTAAAATAATAAAGCAAACGACAATACAAATTCATTCACTGACCATCAATAGAGTACAAAAAGGAATCAAATCACTTGACCCCGGAGTCATTTTACAATATAAAGCCAGTGATAGCTGTCTAATCAGTCAGTAACATCAGTATGCGCATGTTCTTTTGGCGCATACTGACACACTGGCAGGCATGCAAGGTAAACACCGCGTGTCAGCAGTCTCTTTTGAAATTCAGTATTGACAGCGATGTCAAGTATACCATGCACATGTTATGTACTTGTTTAACGACAACCTCCTGTAGCATGACGTGATAGAGATATTCTCATAAAAGACTATTTTTGACATGCATATGCAAAAAGAAAGCAGGTCAAGAACATTTTTTTTTTACTTTTTTTTCAAAGTAGATTTGTCCAAAAAAGTTTCCTGTCGATTGTATTTGACAGTGGACTTAATCTTTGTATCATATTCAAATTATCTTTCGTTGACTGTTCCAAAACGATTACCCTTTAAAACATGTTTATTCAGCTTCACGTTTCGGATCTTTTTAAAAATTAATCGTTTTGACAGTTCGTATTGAATTGCGTAAGGCACGACTTATCCCTGGGCACAAAGCTAATGTGTCTTTTATCTAAACATTGTATACGCTCTTGGGGGGTCTTGTTTTTGTTCTTTTGCTGGTTTTTTTTGGGCGGGGGGGTTGTGGGTTGGGTTTTTTTTATTTATTTACGCGCAACTTTACGAAGTGACGGCCTAAGTGCTGTCTGCTGGCGTCACGAACGAAGGCCTTAACGCTATGAAGATAAGTTCAGCGACAAGAACAAATTAATTCCTTTTCAAATTATATGTTAGGTCTTGTTCTCTGCACAAATTTTCTGTAAAGCAGTCGGTATCTTCCACATTTTGAGACTGTAAAGTAAGTGAAGTTCACATTTGTGAAGACACAAACGTCTTTCGCTTGACCGAAGGTTATATCGCGAGGGAAGAAACACTGCGATTGGGTTTTATTATTATTATTATTATTATTATTATTATTATTATTATTATTATTATTATTATTATTATTATTATCATTATCATTATCATTATCATTATCATTATCATTATCATTATCATTATCATTATTATTATTTCCTTGTCTGTGCATTTGAAAACATGGGAAGAATGATCTTTGGGTTATTATTTAGACGATCAATCAAGTCATCTGCCAAAGAAAATTATTTTGCCTGCCACCTGTCATCTGCATTTCCTACCATCGTAGCAGATCAAGAAATCGACTTATATAACAGCTTCTCACACTGCTGAAAACCTTTGGGACTGTAGGAAATGATAAGTGTCGGAGCCGGAATCTGCACTGAAGCGCACGACATGATTTGCGCTGAGCCAGTTATGCTGTCATGACGCGGGTGGTTTATTTTTATTCTGCACTTGAAAGATTAACAAGACAAAACATTTTTAGTGGTGCTTACATTAAAAAAAATAAACATTCATTAAAAAAGGGGTTCGCTTAGGAGCATAACGTAGACCTTTGTTTGGCATGGAATTTCATTGACAACAGCCAAAGCAGTTACGTCATGTAGAGCAAAAACGTGGAAACAAAATGGCGTTACGGTTGCATTACGGGAACCAAAGCGTGCCAGCCACCGTAGAAAAAAAGAAAGAAAACTGTGACAGCCCTGTGCTCAGCTGACATGAACATATACCCTTCGATTTTCAAAGATTTGTCCAAAAAAGAACAAAGACATTCATTAAATAAAAATCAATGGAATCAATGGAGCTTGACCATTTGAACAAATCTGGTAGAGACCCACCCAAGCTACATTGCCACCAAGTTTGAAGTCAATCTGACCAACGTTTTTGAAGAAGTCAAAAATGTGAATTAGAATTAGAATGTCCAAGGACTTGCGTAGTAATCAATAAGAAAGCTGCATTGACCTATAAGTACTCGAATTGAAAAAGTCGTTAAAAATCAGGAACCCACAGTAGTGTCACTTGGTGAACAGCTTTGTTTGACCTATGCACAAGGAACATATCCACCAAGTTTCTCCTTAATCTGAGTAACGGTTCTGGAGAACAAGTCAAAAATAGCAAAAATACACACAAAAATCATAGAAAATTAGAGAATTAGAAAAAATCGGAGCGCCACCTGGTGAAAAATTAAGAACTAGGAGTCCCTAGGAGTGTTGCTGTGTGATATCAAAGCTGCTGGGTGAGCGGTTTAAGAGAAGATTTTTTTAGATTTGCCTCCCCCCCCCCAAAAAAATCACTGGAACCGTGACCTGACTTATCAGCTGAGCTAAAAACCGAAGCTCGTTCAGCTAACAGTTAAATGCTGGCTAATGATTGTATTTTATTGATTAAATGACATGTATGTGATGATTTTGGTGACATCGCGATTGAAAATTACACTGGTAAAGATGCCAGCACTGGGAAGTTAGTAGCTGTTGTTGAAGAGTGCGAGGAATTTGGATTTGGCAAGTAGCAGAACAATATTGCAACATCCAATCAGTTATCAGCATCTCAATATGGTTCATCTGACGTCGAAGTCTTTTTGCCAGACTGTACGCAGCCTGACATTGTTTTAGCTCTAGAGATTACGACCTCCGCACTCAATGATACTACTTACAGTTTCATATTTCTTTGTCAAAGATAGAATGCCAAATTCCACTTCAGTCCATTCACAAATTTTGGTACTCCATTGCATATAATTTCCATATATTCTCAATCAAACACATCGTTTTTACACATCTTCCTTAGATTTATGGTAGTTTCAACCAATCGCTACACGAAAAGCTATGTACGGCATTCATGTTTGCTTGACCACGCTCAGAACATCCACATGCAATCCCGCGCATATGTCCGATTACTTCATCATCACATTGACGTGCAGACTTAAACTGTGCTACTCGTTAATCACTATCAAAGGATAGCCTCCCCGGTAAGTACTTTTTAGAAATTTCAATCATATAATGCTGAATAACTTACAAGGTATCAAAATGGTGCTGTATATCACTAGTAAGCAATGGTGCTATGTTCCATGTCTCAGGACCTCGCAGCCAACATTGTATTCAATGAAACTAGTCTCAATCTTCATCTACACATTGTTCAAAAAAGTATTTTTAAACAAATGTTCAGTTGTTGTCCCTCACTATGCTTCATTTAAGATTTCAGGTATTTCTACGGTACCAAATGTTTTCAAGCTTGTCCCAACCAAACCTTTTATACCATGCAGTCAAGTCTGGTTCCTTTTTTATAAGGAAACTTGTTGGGGGGTTTTGGGGGGGGGTTTTGGTGGGTTTTTTGTGGGTTTTTTTTTTTTTTTTTTTTTTTTTTGGTTTTTTGATTTTTTTTTGTTTTGTTTTGTTTTGTTTTTTTGTTTTGTTTTGTTTTGTTTTGTTTTTGTTTGCTTGTTTGCTTTTGTTTTTGTTTCTTTTTTTATGTCTGGGTGCCAACCCAGACATATTGTTTTTGTAGGAGTTCCTTAATCCTATTATATTTCTTAAAACCTTCCCGCCACATTTTGTGACGAAGTTTTCTCAGCCATTATACAAGTTGCAACATTGAAATTTTACATACTATGAGACCCTTAGCTGAAATTGTGCACCTGGTGTGGATTTATTGATTGATATATTGTAAATTATTAAAGTTATAGGTAATGTTTTTTAAAAATCCTATCCCGCTACTGGCTGAAAAAAGCAATGGTAATTGTATTATAGCCAATCACATTGCATCCATTGACAATACACCTGTTGCCTGGTTATTCTACTACCACTGTTCAGCAGGTTGTACCTGATGACCGATGATCGACGAGGTCACAAAACGATATCTGAGTGGGTTTCAAAACAAGTACCATATGGCACACAGACAGATTTGCTTGTAAATCTATCCATTCTAGTTTTGTTTTGTTTTTGTTATTTTCGAAGTAGTACGAGAGAAGGAACAGAAAGAAACAACAAAACTGCTCGAGAAATTCACTTCTACAGTCTGTGCACTCTGAGTTGTCAAGGAGATTAAATATGTAATCATAAGGCAAATGTGCATCGCTTTGTTATGTCTGGGTGTCAACCCAGACATATTGTTTTTGTAGGAGTTCTTTAATCTAAATTTCTTAATACCTTTCCTCTACAGTTTTCTCAGCCATTATACATGTTACAACATTGAAATTTTATATTTTATGAGACCCATAGCTGAATTGTGCACCTGGTGTGGATTTATTAATGTGTTATAAATCATTAAAGTTATGGGTATTTTTTTAAATCCTATTCAGCTATAGGCTGAAAAAACAATGGTTGTTGTATTAGCCAATCACATTGCATTGATGAACAATACACCTGTTGCCTGATTACTCCATTACTACTGTTCCACAGATTGTACCTGATGATCCATGATTGATGGTATCCCAAAACAGTATCGGAGGGGGTTTCAAAACAAGCTTGAATTGGCGCCCAGATAATTTGCTTGCAAATCTATCCATTCTAGTTTGTCTACGTTTCTGACTGATCGCAAGGGGTACCTCCAATGACAAAACATATTCTCACATACTGTAATTAAGGAAACTTAATAAACACGATCCAGTCTGCATTATTTTTCACATAATTAATATCGTGTATCGTTTGAGGTATACTTGTGACATATAGTGATTTTCAGTTCTCAAATGGGGTCACGGTCAAAACGTACCCTCCTTCAAATGTACCTAGAGTACGTTTTGACCAGGGTAAGTTTTCACTAGCAAGAACGTACCATCTGAATGGTTTTTTTTGGGGGGGGGGGGTGTTTTGTTTTGTTTATGTTTTTGTTTTTTATTATTTTTTCCTTCAGTGGTTTCATTTTTGTTTCATCATGGGTCTTTCAAAATACATCCATTCATTTAAAAAAAAAAAAAAAAAAAAAAAAAAAAAAGCTGCATGGGCCTACACACAGGAAATGTAACAATTTACCATTGAAATTGATGGGAGAAAAAGCCCTGTCTAAAGATGTATATAGCGACACTATGAAAATGTCCCATTTGCTCATGGTAGTTGTGCATTTATGTGTGAAATTTAAGCCTGTGGCTATGGATCTTAAAAGTAAAGGCATTTAAATTGTTAAGATCTTTGTGCGATCTCTCTCCATAATTTGCAAAATCCGCCTGTGTAAGTTGTTGTCTAGTTTTACGGATCTCACTACAGTTTTATGATGTATCTGTGATTTGGACTACACAAAAATCCTGGACGCGTGGCTGGCAGATAAGTGATTTTTCCATAGTGGTTTAAGTGACATTTAAAATATACGCCACGAAAGGATAGACAAAGCCTATTGTACACAAAACGGACACAAATGGTCAAGAAGTTCAGTCTGGTATAAGTCATGTAACAAAGGGCGACAATGGCGCTTTGCTTTCACAACAGACCCCAAACTCGGGTCGTGGTATCCGGCGCCTTGGACGTCTCCTAGTCCTACTGGCATTTCTCCACCGGCAAATAAGCAGCGTAGCTCTAGTGATAGTGATCTTGGCGCAGCATTTGCAGTCGATTCTAAACCAGAAGTAGAAACTCCGTCTGATGCTGGTACTGAATATCTTAAGATATTGTCTGACCCCCGAGTCAAGCACTTTTTAAGGGATTTCTTCCAAGATATAACAACCGAGGTTAACTCCTAATTCAGGGTTCAAGCTAAGAAAATAAGCGATCTAGAAGCTAAAGTTAACACTATAGAGACTTTGCTTGCTGAGGCCAATACAAAAATAAAAACTTTGGAGAGTCTACCAGGTAAGATTATTGAGCTTGAAGATAAAGTAAAAGTTCTTGAGAAGGGACTTGACGAATTGGAGCAATACGGCCGCAGAAATGCCCTGCGAATCTGGCTTAAGGATGCTGAACGCGATAGAGAGAATACAGATGATATTGTCTTAGATGTTGTCAAAAAAGTTGATGTTCCAGTTGACCGCAGAGATCTGGGGCGGTCACAGAGAGTTGGCAGAGTGAGAGGCCAAAAACCGCGTGCTATAATTGTCAAATTCATTTCCCATAACGTCAGACAGAAAATGTTCAAAGCCCGTAAGCAACACCCTGATATGTTCATCACTGAGGCCTTACTTAGAAACGGTCAAACATCATGTACCAAGCACGACGATTGAAGAGGGAGAAAAAGATCCACTCATGTTGGACGACAGATGGTCGAATGTACATTCGCTTACAAAATGTCTGGAATCCAAATGCTATTCCAGGGTCTGTTGTTCAATTTTTGGACAAGGAAGACCTTGAAAAGTACATGGACTAATAAGAGACAAAATATCGAACTTTACATTTACTTCCTATCTCATTTTTCTCTCTGCATACCTCATTAGACTACATGATGTCAGATTACACGTTGTTCTACTCATATACATCATAGACAACATATTCGACTACTTATATAGATTTCTATTTAATTTGCAATTCCCGAAAAGTAAATGTATTATGAAAGTACCCAAAATGCAACAAATTATTTTGTTGTATATATCGTTGTCAATGCTCATAATATTGCTTTAATTTGTCAATTAATGATTCACCGACCTTCACCTTCTCGATCTGAAGTATCTTTAGGTATTATGGTCTCTACATACCATGGACAAGACAATTTGGACTTTGTCCCCTGTATAATGTATGTTTTGTTTCAGGTCTCTTTACCACATGAGCCCGTTCGACGTGATACGCTTCCTTTATTTATGTATTCTTCTATGTACATGTTTTATGTTTTACGGATCACTGTTTTCTGGCACTTACGTTGTACGCTGTTCGAGAGCCCTTCCCATCAGAGTCGATCTATTCACAAACAATCTGTACCTTTCAAACATCATTGAAATTAGTTATGTTGCTCACGTTGTTCTGGTGCTACGGAGTAACAATCGGCACCGCACCTTCTGGGTCCCGTATTTGCGAAGTTTTAACAATGTAGTACAAACTGTGGGAAAAACTATTAGACACTGCATACACTCCCAGTTTATCATGCATTTGTAAATTTTGAACTATGCACATGTTTTGAACTTTGCAAACCTAACCATTACTCTAGTCGCCACGCTCATCTCAGAACTAACTGTGGTCCGATATTAGGTTGTATATTCATTTTTCATTTGTGACTTATTATATTCGTCATGGAGGTACTTCAGACACAATGTCAAAGCGGGACTTGAATGGATTTTATCACACAGTGTTCAACTTGTATTATTTATCTTCCTGCCAACGTAATGGGTATATGCATCCAACAATATAGGTACGTTATTGGGCTCTTCTACAACCGGAATGTTTTTTTCTAAATGCATATTGTCTAATTCAACTGTACAAATGCATGACCAAGTTGTATCGTCCTTTGCAATATTATCTCTCATTCTTCTAATATTTATGCGATACTCTTATTTGAACTTGACACATCTTGTAACTATCCTAGGCTACATATTAAGTTTTGACGTTCATCCTAACCCAGATCCAGAAACAAAATATTTTTCCATATGCCATGCTAACGTTCTCAGCATAAAAACTGATGGGAAACTAGATGAACTATATTTACTCGCTGCCGCAAATAACTTTGATATTATCACTTGGTCCGGGACTTGGTTATATGTAAATTTTCCTGATGAGCTTCTGTCAATTCAGGGTTACCAGCCACCAATGCGTAAAGATCGTGTGCGCGGTTCTGGAGGAGGCGTAGCTGTCTATTTAAGAGATAACATTGCTTGTTATAGGCGAACTGATCTCGAGTCGCCAAATACTGAAAGCATTTGGGTTGAGATCTGAACACCTGGAAAAGTCCTGTTAGGAGTGTATTATCGCCCTCCTGAGCAACTAGCTGATGACAGAGATCAATTTTTGGACTCCCTGGCTCATTCAATCGCCACCGCTATCGACATGAACCCTAAAATGCATATTGTTACTGGCGATTTCAACGAGTCCTGTGAACTGTGGGATTCGGAACACTCCGATAGTGAACTAGGCCAGCGTTTCTATGATCTTGCAGCACATTATAACCTGCTACAACTTAGTAACAGTCCTACCCGCGCAACTGAGTACTCCCAGAGCCTTCTTGATCTCATGTTCACGGATTCTCCTGGTTTTATTCTCAATTCTGGCGTTCTACCACCTGTCTCAACTTCTGATCATTCTGTGATCTTCTGCTTGTTCTATTTATCAAATTCATCCGACCGTCCTTACAGGCGTATAATTTGGGACTACAAACGCGCAGACTTCAATGAATTGAACAAAACTTTGCATGAAGCCCCGTGGGGTACAGGACTTGCCGTATTCGACTCAGTTGACGATTCAGCTTCCTTTTGGTCCAACCTTTTCCTCGATACTTGCAAACAATTTATTCCCTGTAAAAATGTATTGATCAGACCCAAAGACAAGCCATGGATTACTTGTGCTATTACAAGGTTTATGAGAAAACGTAATCGAGCTTGGCAAAGATATAAACGTCTCACTCTTCTAGCCCGTCCCTATACTCTTCCTGCATGTAATAGAATAGAACGTTCATTCCAGCTTTATAAAAAAAATGCGCAATCTTATTGTAAATTTAATCTAGAAGTCCATGCGTCACTATTTTGATAAACTTAGATCAGATCTCGATTCGACTGATATAAATCCGAAAAGATGGTGGAGTCTTAGCAAATCAATTCTTGGATCTAAACTTCACCTGACCATACCACCTCTCATCAACGATGGTACTGTGATCTCTAACAATCTAGAGAAATGTGAGATATTCAACAGTTACTTTGCCGAACCGTGTACACTAGCTCCCCAAGATGATCCTGTCCCCTTACCTGTTCTTACGCTCAGTACTGAAGCTCGCCTCAATACTGTACAGATCGATGCTAACAATGTTGAAAAAGTCCTACGTGCACTGAAAACCAGCTCGGCCTCTGTGCCAGATGGCATATGAAATATGCTTTTGAAAAATACGGCCTCTAGCATGTGCCATCCTCTCTCGCTCCTGTTCAATGCTTGCTTACAACACTCACAGTTTCCGGCCTCTTGGAAATTATCGAATGTATGTCCCGTTTTCAAAAAGAATAATAAACAAGCCAAAGAAAATTACCGTGCCATATCTCTTCTCTGTAATGTGTCCATAGTTTTTGAACGTCTTATCTTTCATGAATTTTATGAATATCTAACCCTAAATGACCTGCTAACCCCCCCCCCAAAAAAAAACCTCTGGGTTCAAGAAAAATGATTCAACAGTAAATCAGTTAGTGTCTATCTTACATGACATTTACAATGATCTCGAAGTCAGAAATGAAGCACGAATGGTTTTTCTTGACATTTCGAAAGCGTTCGATAAAGTATGGCATGATGGTCTCCTCTTTAAGATGAGGTAACTAGGTTTCTCTGACCATTTAGTTAATTTCATCAAAAGTTATTTATCAAATCGTCTTAAGCGGGTCACCATCTGTGGCCAAACCTCATCATGGCTTCCAGTTGAGTCTGGTGTTTCTCAAGGGTCCATTCTGGGCCCACTGCTCTTTTTAATACATATTAATGACATCACTGACAATATAGTATGCGACATTAAATTATTTGCAGACGACACTAGCATTCTCAAAATAGTTAATAACCCATTACATCTGCTGAAAGAATGAATACTGATCTTGGTGAAGTAAATTCATGGGACAAATTATGGCGTGTCTCCTTTATTGCTTTGAAATCTATCTCACTCCTCGTTTCCTGTAAGAAAAACAAACGAGACCACCCGACATTGTACCTAGGAGATACACCCATTCCTGAAGCTCACCAACATACTCACTTAGGTTTTACCCTGTCTAGTAATTTATCATGGCATGTACATATTATCCGCATTATCAGTAATTGTAACCAGCGCCTCGCCCTTCTCGGTCGCCTCAAATACAAATATCCCGCAAAACCCTAATTAAACTTTATACAACCATGGTGAGACCGATACTTGAGTATGGAAGTGTCCTATTTGCTAATTGCACCACTGGTCTTTCTGATTCCATTGAAACTATCCAATCTGAAGCTGCTAGAATTTGCACGGGCGCACTTCGCCATATCCCCCGTTATCTTCTCCTTAGTGAGCTTGGTTGGCAAACTCTGTCCGATCACCGCATATATAAAAAATTAGTGCTATTCTAGAAAATGTTTCACTCCATGACCCCTCAATATCTTTGTGATTTAATCCCTAATGATCTAATACTTAACACTAACTAAAATCTTAGAAACAGCCGCCAAATTACAGAAGTACAACTAGGTACCAAGCGCTATCGTGATTCTTTTCTTCCCTCATGTATTAAACTTTGGGACGACCTCCCACTTGACATCAGACAGTCAGCCTCTCGATATATATACAAATCCTCTTTGAAAAAACACTTTATTGTCTGTTGATTTTCAGCCTGATTACTTATCGTATGGGAAACGTTTTCCGCAAATCTGTCAAACGCAACTGCAGCTTGGCCACTCTGGCCTAAATGTACATCTCTTTAGGTTCAATATTGTCCCATCTCCCGGTTGTACTTGTAATGCCCCTAGGGAATATGCTTTGCATTACTTCTTCACTTACCCCCACTATACTGAATACAGATTGAAATTGTTGAACACTGTGTGTCATCTTTTGGCCCTGGGAGTAAACCCCACCCTTATCACACATCTTGCTAGTGACATACTAATGTCATGCTTTCTAAAAGGAAACCCGGATTTACATATTGAAATAAATGAATCTATATTTGAAGCTGTCCATTTATACATCATTCAAATTCGTAGATTTCACTTTTAATCCCTATCCCATTTGCTCCCGGGACCTACCACACCCTATACCGTATCTCTATGTATGATTTATTCCCGCTCTATTATTATTATTATTATTATTATTATTATTATTATTATTATTATTATTATTATTATTATTATTATGATTATGATTATGATTATGATTATGATTATGATTATGATTATGATTATGATTATGATTATGATTATTATTATTATTATTATTATTATTATTATTATTATTATTATTATTATTTCCGTAGCGTTGAGCAAAAATATGCCATCAATTGTAGAGAAATGTATCATATTTTATCCTCGTATTGTACTGTTTATTGTGTGTCTCATATATACTTTGTGTGTCTTTTTCTTTGTCCTGGAGATCCTCTGGATTAGTCAGTTTTATTGTACAATTAGGTTATCCAGTTGAAATAAATATGTTTAAACTAAAATTTAAATTTATTTAAATTGAATTGTATGTTATTGCGCATGCATGATGCAGTCGGGGTCTCTGTCTGGCTGGCTAAACACAACAGTCGGGGTTTGATATTTGTTCTCTCCATGTCACTTTACATAAAACACAGTGTGGTTTATTGCATTTTTGTTGACGTTTTTTCGTGGAATTTTTAAGATATGATGAAGGAAAGCGGGTTACCGACAGTGACGTTGGCAGTCGGGGTATGGGGCCAGGCGTTAATCCCCTTAAAGCAACCTTGTGCATACAGACGTCAGTCTGCGTTAATCCTCAAAAACCACAAAGTGTCCCTTGAAAGACATCAGGGATTCGTTTGTAAATTGCGTTGGAAATAAACAAACATATAAGCACCATACAAAGCATGATATTTCTGATTGAAAACCAATCTCACTACCCAACCCAGCCACCCCGGTGTGAAATGCTACAGTTGTGATTTGCATATTTTTGTTTTCTATATCACAGTACATTAAATCTGTGTGTGTGTCTGTGTCTGTGTGTGTGAGTGAGTGAGTGAGTGAGTGAGTGAGTGAGTGAGTGAGTGAGTGAGTGAGTGAGTGAGTGAGTGAAAATGGTCAAGTAATCAGTTTTGCTGTCTGTTCAGTTTGGCCGAACAGACAATTGGCCACGCATGAGAACTTGCTTGAGTTCTTTAGATCGCACACGAGTTTTCGTGGTACACTAGGAAATGCGAGCTAAAGTTGTCATTATTTAATGTTTCCAGTTTTCCTGATTGGCCTATTCTTCTAATTTTAGTGTTTTAATCATTAAAGTTGGTATGCAGAACAAGCGTATTAGAATTCCAGCTATATTCATTGTATTTGTGTCTTTTTGTCCGGAACTACTTCCCACTATACGTAATCTTCACTCTATTCCGCAGTTCAAACTCTTGACTCTCCATAAGCTAACCTGTCACTGTGATCATACGTGATCATTGAACTCAAATTTTGCTATATGAAGACTTTCCCTGTCAGAGCATGTGAAATAACGTCGAAAAGCGGTATACCACAAATACTTCGTTGCCGGAAAACTAGCTAATCGACCATAATAAATGCTTGCGCTTAAAAACCGTTATTAACGGTTTTCGGCTAGTTTGGTATCTTGTCCTACACATGTGTCATGTATATTGTTGTCTTATGCATGTTCTGTAGAACCTATATCAGTGCTCCTTTGTTCTGTTAGACAAACAAGATTAACTAAATATAGCCCAATTAAATCAAGATTTTTTTCTAAAAAATATATATATATATAATAATAAAAACTTTATCTTCAAAGTAGGCCACCTATGCTTCTGTATTTTACAGTGGCCATTACAGCGCCTTGTGGTAAAATTAATGTGCATACACACCTAAAACACTTGAAACAAAACATCAATAGTCAATAATTGGGAAAACATTGATTTGGGTGTTATTAAACGTTGTGTACTCTTTAACGAAATGTGGCTACTATGTATCCGGATGACTCTTATAAAAACTGATAAATCACAATCTGGAATAACTGAGAAGCAGGCTTGAAAAATCTCGTAGATTTTGCTGAAACATGAGTAGGTACTCCATCCAAACCCAACCGGAGGTGTTAGAGCGCTATCATTCTCATGGAATCTTCAAAGGGCTTTAGCGACATCAAACGCTCAACGTGTATAAATTGAGGTGATGTTACCATCCAAATTTATTCACAGCCTATTACAACTTAGAAAGAGAGTAGATCTGCAAATATACAGAGGAAGGACAGTTCGAAGCTGTCCCCATTGGTACCACATTACGCCATATATAGGCTACGTCGAGTTGATGCTGATCGAACCACCAGCTCCAAAATGCTCCCTCCCCCCTCCCCCGCTCCCCAATCTGAGTTTAGTGGACGTGTAGGCCCATGTTTTCTTCGTAAAAAGATACTATTTTGCCTGGCCTCAGCCTAGTGTACGGCCTTTTTAACACAGATGCCGACTTTTCTTTAAATCAGGAACCATGCCCAAAATCAGTGAAAAAAAAAAAAAAAAAAAAAATTGAAACTGATTTTACACTGTCCTTGGAATCAGCTCATTCGGGTCTTTGCAGAATCTTTTGGGTTGAAGAATGTACTTCATAGTGGCACCCATTATTTGACAGTCACATTCAAATAAAGGGAAAATTTGTCAGCATTATTTAAGTCATTAAAGGTAAAATTCAGCTAACTGGTTTCGAAAATAATCGATGACATACTTGTCAAGAAGACACGCCCTTGTAGTGTATAAAGTGGACAATACAGAAGAAAATAATAAAAAGTTTCCAAGTCATGACCACAAAGCTGAGGAGTCTTTTAAACGTGAGGACCACTTCGCGGCCTGGCCTGTTCCAGCTTGACACTATGACCGCCCCATCATTTATTTTTATAATAATAGTTATAAGCTATTTTGTTTTATAACAAATTAATTAAGAAAGGGTTTTAAGCGAGACTATTCATGGGTCATCAGGACAAGAGTTCAATAAATTTAATCAGCAATTCTTAAAGAAAGAAGAGATGGCGCAAAATTTAAGCTATGTGCTATTAAAGAAATGATGTGCTAATTATAGACCAGCTTTGCATCCGGCCTGAGCCTATTTTCCTGCAGCACTTCATTGGATGGTAATCAAATGAGTCAATCATCCAAGTCGTAATTTAGATGATTACAGTAATTTTACGCAACATCTTTTATTTCGCAGGACGGCGATCCGGTGGCCGAAAGTACCCGCATGTCATTTGAGATCCATCCCATCCTGCAAGGTACAGTTCGGCCAGACAAGTTGTCTTATACAAGTTATACACCCCGTAACTGTGCTCAAGGTGCAATCACAGACACACTTTGAGACTGGTATGAAAGTATTTGGATCGTCGCAAGAGGAGCTACTGATGTAGGCTTAGACCTAATAGATCAAGTTGTGCTTGTAGATCTATCACAAAGTTCTAGCGAATAAAATGTTACACCCCATTTTGGCCTTGTATTGAATTTACTACTGTCGAAGAGGTATAAAAGGCAAAACCAATGAATCAAGGGTCAAAACACGTACACAAGTACTCTCAGGAGGTTAAGTCGAACTTCTCTGCGTCCCCCCCCCCCATTTCCTGGTAGGCCCATATTCCATGCAAAGTCGCAGGCTTCAATTGAAGGTAGTGCCGCAAATTGTGCTGAGGCAACCAAGGCTACTGCCTTGGTCAATTTTTTGAAATGAATAAAAATAGGCTCAAAGCTACACATGGGCATCCGTACATGTGTATGCACCGGATGCTAACTGCAGTCATTATTCAACTGGTGGGAAAACATGTTTTTTGTGTAACTTTTATCCTAGAAGGCACGAGTTTTTAATGGTCTTTTATGAAAAAACTACAGTTGTCATAAAAAACAGGAATCTGAAAACAGGTCACTTTTATACTTCAAAATGCCGTTTTTAGAGACAATACCACCCGATACACTAGTGAGCAACGAACTTTCCACCTGAAATGGCAAATAAGTATACACTATACCACCTTCAAGAGCAACTATATACATATACATTATATTCATTTAAAAGCTTCATAAAAGTTACTACTGGCGGATTCAATCAAAGTTCTATTATACAGACAGTATTTCCCTATCAAAATGCATTGTCACCTAACCATAACAAAATTATTCACAATCATCGCATTATATAAGTTAGGCTAATTTTTTTTTTTTTTTTTTTTTTTTTGGTCCCGATTGCCTCCCAGTGGCCTATTCTCTACGACATGTGGCCCAATTGCGTCGAAGTGAGCCTATAATGTTGTGGAGTTTTTTCATGTGCTGTTGATATATTTCAAACGCGATTGTGAATAGTTCAACCTAGACGCAGACAGTCGCTTTCACGTTTAAAAAATCACAACACAAATGTTGCCTTAAAAAATTTCAAAGCATAAAAACAATCTGCGTTCCACTGAACAACAGCATCTTTGTGGAAGCATGGAGGTATGTATAATACCTCCAAGGTGGAAGGTACAATCGCAGAACTTTGTCAACATGAATGAGTCAAACTTAAACTTCATATACATCATCACAAGCTCACAGCGATAGTACCTTTGATTTCGTGAGTTATTCGATACATGTTGGCGTAGCGCACGGTGCACGATGGTTGCCGTCCAAGACATGCGCCTTTCTGTCACTTCGACGGTAGTTGCAACGTGTTGTCACGCTTGAACCATGGAGGCTGACCTTTAAGCTTGAACCAACCACGACAAAGATCAGTAGCCTATCAATTATTAAAATTTTATTCCATAAGGGGTTTGTCCACAAGAACAACTAAGAAATGTTCGGCTTAAAGAGGTTACTACAGTATTCAGAAAGAGTTTGCAATCCAAAAAAAGGCGTTCAGTTTGCACAGAGGTTCAGCCTACGGAGGTGTTCGTCGAGGGAGGTTTTACTGTTTATTTACTTCAGTTACAATTAAAGTATGAAACTCGATACTACTTCGTCAACTTGATCGTAGTGAAACATACCTGAGGTCCTGCTGATAAAGGACAAAGCTACTGCTCGTCCCCCAGGATTCGGGAACACCACCATAGTATTCAAGAACTGTCCTGATTACGCAAAATAATACTGGCTTACAATATATACAATACTTCCTTGTCGATACTCTACATATTGAAGTGGGACGCTTGGATGCCGCTGCAACATTTAAAATGCGACTTCGCAAGTGCCTGATGTACTACCTATCCGTAACCGTTCAACTATAAAATCATTAAAGATTAATGTTGCACGTGTGCGCTCCGCAGCGCCATATCGTGGCAATAGGACACATTAATATTTGAAGAGTCAGTGACCATAATCAACCCAGCAGAGTCTCCAGTAGTAACACTGAAACAGAAATTGATCGTTTTCCAATGTAAAGATTCTCTATAAAATAAAAGAAGTAAGATCCGGTAATTTGAATCGTATCAATGTGGATGTAGTCGGTCGTTTCCAAATCGGTCACCATACGTTTAACTATATATCTCCTACAGGTTTTCAAGGCACACAGAAAGATGCATATACCATCGAAAATATGAAAAAATGTATATATATATATACAGTATAATGGATAAATTATAAACCATATCTGGAGGTTTTTAATGAATAACTCTTTTCGTACGTTAAATATCAATACACCCATCAACTGGCCCTGTTACGTACCAACTGGGAGACAAAACAAATAAATGCGTACTGAGACTTACGGGATCAAATAATATATGAAGACTGTCGTACATTCCTGTAAATGTCGCAATGTAAAATAAAAACTTTTACGTATCAACACAAATTGTTTTGCAGAAACACCGAGTTTATTTTGTACCGCATGCTTAATGAATTAGCCACTTTCAATTCTAAAGTTATACCGTTACTTAACCCTAACTTTGATATGACGTAGCGCATAATCCTCCAGTTTCAACTGTGTTGTAATCTCGTTTTAGCGTTCGACATGAGCCCGAACCTTGACCTTTGTTGATCAATTGCTCATGTGACGTATAGATGGTGCCATAGACCACACTGATCCTTGGTTGCTGCCCATGCAAGTGGAGACACGTGAGGGATAAAGAAATTCACCTCCTCTAATAAGCCAGTTATTTCGAACAGAGAATGGGGTGTCCTAAAACTCGTTCCCTAACCAACCACATTTGCTTTTTCAAAAACATTCATGTTAATCTTCTGGCTGTTTTGTTGGCAAACACAAGAAACCATTGCATCTCAATGTTATAATCTGACACCAGATACCCATATATTAAAACCACTTGCATCGAAAAGACAGTATGCGCCAAAACCATGTATACACAGAATGTTATCTGTTCACACTTGAACAAGCCTAAATGATATTTAGCGATGATTTAAAATTTTCTTTGATTAGTTCTTTGGGTATGCAGGACGCCATAACGGGCCCCCAGAACACCATGGTCATCAGTAGAAAGACATATTAATTGTCAAAAACGTATTTTGTATGACTATCACATGCTGTCACGGATTTGAGGATTCATAAAAATGCAGATTTGGCATAATTTACATTTTTTTCATATGACACAGTTACTGGGTCATGATCAAGGGCAAAAAAGTGCACAATACCCTTCACCTATGGAATTGCAAGGAAAGGCGCACGCATTTCTATCGAACTTTTGTATTGACCACTTTCATGCAAATGACGTTGTTTTACTGACGGAAGGATCAAGCCTTGTAGAAAGACAACAAAGGGTATATATATATTCAGAAAACTAAACTTTCATTTATTTTACGACGTTGAAAAATGTGTGATGATGCCCATAAGTGTTAGAACTTCATCAGCACCTTGCGATTACAAGCCACATGCGACTGCAAGAAGACATGGTCATATATGGCTGGTATTTCCCTAAATACCAGGATGATACACGGACACTTTGTCCCATTGTATTTTGATGTCATGTCAACAACGAAACGATATGTTTGGTTCACTGATTTTTATATGATCCTCAAAATATATCAGGCAATGTGTCCTATATTTATTGTAGTTCCACGATTTAAAATATCTGAGGTTTTAAATTTATCCTTTTTTTTTCTGAAAATCATTTACCTATATGAGCTGTTAGTGCTCAAAAGCAGTTCAATGCTTGATATTTTACTTCGACTTGGACATTGGAGGCTGTTTTGGCCATTTGGGGGCACTGAAACCCCTTGACATATGATTAGATCACATCTTTATATTTAATTTGATCTTGCTGTCTAGACCAATTAGACTGCCTTGTAGTTTTGGTTTAAACATATTTTTATTTTTCATAAGAATACAATTGGAAACAGGACAATAATGAGACAACTCACCATAAACAAGTACGTCACAAGACCTGGACAGACAAAGTGGCGGCGCCACAGAAGCATAAGCGGAACGACGTAAGACGTGACATAGCAGGTAGGGTGCTGAAGTCCACAGATGATACATTTCCGGTTTCAAGATTTTGATCATAATATGAACCATAGCACTGCTCCCAGTTTGCTTGTTGTTTTGATAAAGTTATGGACTGCGTCACAAATAATTTCATTTTGCTTGGAGGACATGGTTTGGACCCAAAAAGTAACGTCGAAACCGTAAATGGTGCAACAGAATAAATGTTTGTGATCAGAAACTTCAAGAAGCTTTTTCATTCATGAAAACAAGATCAGGGTAATTTGAAGGATCCCTTTTCCTGCAGATGACCATACTGGTAGATTTCACAAGGTTGAATTATGGTGTTGACATTCATCGTATCTTATTATGTGTTCCTGCAAATATCTATTAGACCATCAGACTATTCTGGCCCATTACATTTTTGCAGTCTTGAATGTTGGGCCTTTGGAAAACATAAAATGCGAGAAGTTTTCAATGACTTTTTATTTTCCAGAAATCAAGCTCAGAAATTTTCTCATTTTCACAATCAGGTAAGTCATATCACACTTTTCAAAACACATTCCGAGGATATATCGCGCTAAACTGCGAAATACAAAAACATTCAAGCGATTTAACTTCATCACATGAATTTAAAAAACTGGCCAACATGATGAAACGACACAAGATAAGCCCGAAAAATAGAAATGATGTTTGCTAATGCAATAGAAAAATGACAAGCATGCATAGCTAACATAAATCATGACAATGGTGGTTTATTGACTTCATACCGTCTATCAATGGGGCGACCTTATAAGAAAAGTTAAAAAAAATAGCTAGCCATATTACTGGATTTTGACAAGTGATTCTACAAGAAGGCAATGCGGAAAAAGAAGACAAGAAAGGAGAAATCAGAAAGGAAGAACTAGGAAAGATTTGCTTCAAAGCAAATCTATCTTTGTGCCTTCAAAAGTTGTAAATATTAAATGCTACAACTTTTGTCCTTTGGTACTTCACATTCCATTAAGCTTATGGCTAGATGAAAATTTCAAAGTCCAAATGACTTTGACCTTTGACCTTTAGAGGTCACATGTACATTACAAAAATGTATAGTGTTACAATACGCACAATTCAAGCTCAACATGAACCAAATCAGTTGAAAATTGACCAAGTTATGACTAGATGAAACTTTCGCAGGGCCAAATGACCTTGACCTTTGACCTCTAGACGATACATATTAATTACAAAATGTGCAGTGTTGCAATACCTACCATTTGAGTCCAACATGACTAGAATTGGATGGAATTTGGCCCAGTTACGGCTGGATGAAACTTTCAAAGGTCCAAATGACGTTGACCTTTGACCTTTAGAGGTCACATGTAAGTTTCAAAATGTGAAGTGTTACAATAGCTGCAATGTGAGCCCAACATGATCAAAATTCGATAAAAAGTGACCAAGTTATAGCTAAAAGAAAGCCACCACAGAAAGTGGCCTTTGACCTTGAAATGACTTTTAACCTTGAGATGACTTCTACCCGAAGTGAACTTTGACCTTTAAAATGACATTTTGACATAAAATTGGGCTTTGACCTTGATGTGACCTTGACATTTGAGATGACCTTTGCCTTGCTACGATCGAACTCCTAAACACTCGGAACCACATCTACTATAGTATATGAGATATTGAAGATTGAAAACTTAAATTTGCCCTCATTTAATAATTTTGAAAAGCTTGACCTCTCATTATTAAAAGACGAGACTTCATCTTTAGAAGTATAATTGTAACAAGTTTGGGGTTTCTACATGTAACACTTTTCAAATTAAATGTGGGACAAATTTGCCTGGAAAGAAAGAAAGAAAGAAAGAAAGAAAGAAAGAAAGAAAGAAAGAAAGAAAGAAAGAAAGAAAGAAAGAAAGAAAGAAAGAAAGAAAGAAAGGAAGGAAGAAATGATGGGACGGAAAGCAAAAAAGCTGAATAAGAAATTGAGAACAAAAGTAAGACGAATGAGAACAAAGACAGAGAAAAGTGGGACAATCCCCTCCCCCCCCCCCCCAACTCAAGTGACCAGGCAAAAGTAGAAAAAAAAAACCCAAGAAACTAACGGTTAATAGCTTGGTCGCCAAAAAGGAGAATTGAGAAACAGTTTGATGCTAAGAAATAAGTGTCAAACAAAACCAATAGGAGAAAATGTGATGGGTCAAAAAGACCAAAACAGCATCTTCATGTAATGTACGAATGTAACCAATAAGAGAGACTTGAGGATCAGGAAGTGATCCTGTGCTGAGGTGACCCAGTGTGCTTTGACTGAGTGTGCGTGTCCATGTGTTTCAGTCATACAGAGGGACCTTTGTGTGTATGGTATCTTTATGTGAACATTTACATAAAACTACACATATTACATGAATGCCCCCACTAACGTTGTTGCATTTTGGAGAGCTTTATCCACTTGAATAGCACCCTGACTCTGACAGTGAAGTCAATGTTAATTTATTGACTTATCATGCTAACATCAAATTTCACAAAGATATTTCTGATGACAACACACTCATAGTTTCCTTAAGTATGTTCTAATCCCTGTGGATTGCCAATGCCAAACATATTTCACACCAGTGGATCTTGGCTCTGTGACCTTGGGATTTTGGTAAAAAAAAAAAATGAAGAAAAAGTCCGAAAATCAATGGAGTCTGTCGTTTTGATAAACTTGGTAGAGACCCAACACAGCAACATTGGCATCAAGTTTGAAGTCAATCTGGGTCATAGTTTTTGATTTGTCATAAATGGTAATTCTTATTACAGTCTCTATTGAATTACATATTGTATTCAATGGGAATGTACGATAAACAGATCAGTACCAAATTAAAAATGAAAAATTCATTAAAAATTAGACATACAGACCATCATCACATAATGATATTTTTTTACTAAGCCTTCCACCTGGCACATTTGTACCCCGTTTCAGCATAGTGTATCTGATGGTTTTGGAGAAGTCACAAATAGCATAAACACACAAAAATTAATTTTAAAAAAAGAAAAGAAATAATCGAGCATCACCATTTCAACATACTAAGGTCTAGGGGTCGGCAGAAGTGCCCCTCTGCTATTCCATAGTAATTGACCAAGTGGTTACGGTAAGATTTTTGAAGATTTTCTCTAGAAGTGAAGAGAGTTTTGATAAAAAATTAATGGAGCATGACCTTGGCACCAAGTTTGAAGTGATTTGGCCAGTCGTTTCGGAGAAGTGGAAAATGTGAGTTGTGAATGGATGACGATGGACGGACAGACGACAGATCGACAGATTAGTAAAAGCTCAGATGACAAACATAGTCACCTGAGCTACAAAATGTGAATTTCCATTAAAATCCCCATGGACTTGCAGAGTAATCAATAGGAATGCATGCATTAACCGACACACACCCAAATTGAAAAATCCGTTTAAAATCAGGAATCCACAAAAAAATGTAAAAAAAAAAAGAAAAGAAAAAGAAAAGAAAGAAAAGAAAAAATCGCAGCGCCACTTTGAATAAATTAACGTCTGGGCGTCAACAGAAGTGTTCGTGTGCAATTTTAAAGAAATCGGCTTTAAGTGGTTTCGGAGAAGACGATTTTTTTAAGGTTTTGTCAAAAACTGGAACTAAAAAATTGATTTAAAAAAATTAAAATCACTGGAGCGTGACCATTTGAAAAACCTTGGTACAAAGCCACCAAAGGTACATCTCCATCGAGTTTGACGTGAATCTGGATGGCGGTTTTGGAGAAGTTCAAAATTTGAATTTCCATTGCAATTCCCATGGACTTGCATAGTTATCATTAACCGACACATACCTGTATTGAAAAATTCGTTAAAAATCAAGAATTCACAGTATTACCACCTAGTGAACTAGATTGTTTACCCCTACCAGAAGCTACATTAATTTCCACCAGGTGTCAGCACAATCCTAGAGACAGTTTTGGATAAGGCAAACATAACTTTAACAATTGATGATCTGAAATTTGCAATAAAGTCAGTTATTTTCAATGGTATAGTATTTGGGCATACAACATTTACAGTACGGAGAAATCTGAATGGTATCGTGCGAAATCAATCAAATTATTGTATAATCAATCCTTGAATGAACTTTTGACTGGCAATATTGTCAGCTCATTATTTTTCTAGTATTTAGTTTAAACATTTTCATTTATACTGGATTACCCTATAGAACATATAATTACTAATATAATGGGTTCTCCAGACACGAAGAGACACACAATATATATATACAATACGTGCAAGACAGTTACAAACTATGTTGCCAAACGATTTACATATATACATGGGAAATATTGCCATCACCATATACAAATAACAGTAGTCAAAGAGACCATATACAAGTATCAATAGTCAAAGATACATTAAAGACTGATTGGGATAATACAGTAGAACATACTAACACTGTGCGTTCTATTCACTATTGACAATAGCAACCAGCGGTAATTATAGCAATTTAGTCAGTAAATCTACATACTTAATTTTGGTCAGCATACAGTCGTACATCATAATACAGACAGCATAGAGAGTGCTTTTAACTTATATGATTTAGCCAGCAGGTCACATTGACTTAAAAAAAGAAGAGAGGATAATGCTGCATGATCAAGGAAAGGATTAAAAAATAAAACGTTTACTTTCAACTAGGTAATTTTGTACTGCATCAGATATCTGTATGTTGAAAATATCTGGTAGCGCTTTGCTACCAGAGAGGAAAATATGAACCAATCTTTCGCTGGCTATACGGATTATCAAGTTAGGGTGAACGCCTGGAGCTGAGAGAGGTGTTGTATTATCGAAGAGTTTCCTTCTAGGAAAAGCATTCTAGGACAAAAAAGAAATAAATGAATAACATCTTCAGTCGGAAAAGAACAGGGGCAAGTAGGACTTGGAATTTCATTTACTTTATAAAGGTCAAAGTCAAGTCCAGAGAAGCGTAACCGCAGCTGGGTGAGGTAGATACTAAAAAAAACGATGCCCGTACGAAAAGAAGTCAGGGACATCATCCACCGCCAGCAAGGTTGTCTTAAGTTTTGATTTAAAGATTTGGAGCGAGATAGAATCTCTAATAGCAGTAGGTAGGTTATTCCAAAGTTTGATTGTATCAGGGAGGAAAGAGCTGCCAAAACGAAGAGTCCTGCTGTGGATGGTCCGAATGGGTCTGGAATGGCGTGTTGTTCGGCCAAAGTTTTGGAGGTGGCAGGAGATTGGACAGATAGGAGGGAGAAAGATCATGGGTCACTTTGTAAAAAAAAGGATCAATTTAAAGTATTTACGACGGCTAGCGAGGGTAGGCCATCCGAGCTCTTTCAAAAGTTTGATATAAGAAGTGTGCCTCAGGGCACCAGTGCATATCTTTGCCGCGTCAAACTGAATATGTTCGAGAGAATCTGACAGTCCTTGACCGCAGTTATCGAACAGGACACAACCATATTCCAGAATTGGTCTAAATGTAGAGAAATAAAGCCTGACCAGGATTTTTCGGGCAAGTTTGAATTTAAACCTGCGGAGAAGAGCAATGCGCTGCATGGCTTTATTGATAATACGGTTATGTGAGTATGCCAAGATAAGTTGCTGCTAAGAGTAATGCCAAAATGGGTGTGAGAGGTGGCACAATTTTATGATCCTCGATAAGTGGAGGAATGTCTTCGTGAACTTTGAATCCCAAAACAGACTTCGAGAGACTCCACCACCGCTTAGGATTAATATCCTTGTCGTCTAGTTGGTTTGCGGAAATATAACGAATATATTGTCTTAAGTTGACTGCTCTATTACAACACTTTTTGTACAGTTGATCAAATCTATCAATCTTCGTATAAGTGTCATAGGTATGGGGACATGGGATTCGGGATACTCTCTTGAAGCGTTTCCATGCTCGGTTTCTTTATACGAATATGCTTCCTAATCACTGAAGTTATCCATGGCTTGTATCTAGGCTGAATCGTGATTTTCCTAGAAGGAATGAAGTCTTTTGAAGTTGATAAAAATAGGTCCGACCAGAATGACACGATATCGTCGACCGTATCGTACACTTGGTGGCTAGTGTCCCACCGGGCGGAGGATAGGGCAGTATTAAGATCATGGAAATTTGCCTTTTCGAAGTTCCATACTGGCCTTTTGAAAGATGTATCCTTGTGATGAGTGAGGGAATATTTCCCATATGCAAACTAGCAGTGCTCCAACATAAATACTTTGCGCTTAAGTTTCCCTCATCTTAGCGTCAGAAAACCGCATTAAAACCTTGCTAACAACGCCAACAACCGTGGGGGAACCCTCCGGTGTCCCTCGTTTTCCGCACCGTCGCCGTAGGAACATACTTTCCCATCACAACCGGGCTCCAATAGCACGTTTCGTCAGTGTCGGATCGTGAAGAACCTTGAAGGTGTGACCTTGGCTAAATCATTCTTTGCGATCTCAATAAGTAATTGAGATTACACAATCACACACATGCAAATTCAACGTGAAATTTGTTTTGAGTGACAACTAAGATGCGTTTCATGACTTTTTACCAATGCCAGGAAGTCCTTGTCTTTATTTTTCTTTTTTTCTCGCTCTCTCGTCTTCCTCTGTTTCTCTATTGATCGGGACAATTATCTATGACCATTTTCATTATGCTAGGGCTAGGCATTTTACAATAATATATTGATGGTAGTTTTCGGAAGTGAAATGTAATATCTTCCAGGACACCTAGTCTGAATAAGTAACTATTAATTACGGTTTTTGTGTACCATTGTTTAGAGATGTCGGCTTAATAGGAGTTGCGTTATGCAGATATTACATGTGCATCGAATAAATTTGCACGTTTTCAGCATAGTATTTTTCTGTGTATTTCATATTGAGGCCATCCCATCATCACTACAACAGAGACGTTTTCAGAACGGACTGCTTCAGTGAATATACTGGCCACAGAAAAATATAGTATATTTAATCCTGCCCATTCTGACTTTTGTGTTTTCAAGTACAAATCTGCTGACCAGCAGTAGATCTCATCGGAGTATGTACTTTGCCTCCTACTATCTACAGCTCCTTGCCATGACCTTTTAGCTCCTTGGTGGGTATTGCTTCATGCGGGCCACGGCAGATGCTTGTAAAACGCAAAGATCTAACTGAAGTCTGCACATTTGCGAGCCTTCATCATTTGCATCAGAGCCCTTGTTTGTATCTTCGTGATTCTATATATGTGCACAAAGATTTACACTACACATAAGTAAATTTGCCTTGGGGCTATGGCCCATAGTTTCTGAAAATGGATCACAAACATTGAACTCCACTAAGAAACAAATGGCTCATAGTCAACAGGTAGTGATAATTTTTATTTATTTTCAACAGTGGACAGGTAGATCTTCATGTACACAAGACTTCTTATACAATCACAACAAATGATGCATATGATCATCTTTAAATCAGCTTATGGACAATATAAGACATTGGGTACAGTAATGCTTATAATGAATCATGTCGTAATACATACGATATAATGTACATTCCTACTTTGACGTTCTGCAATGCACAGTATACTAAGACTCATACGAGACATGATTCCAGAACGATCTCCCAATGACCTCACATATTTTACATTATCAATCTGGACAGATTTTGTGGGATAAAAACGTGCCTTCTTGGACACGTACACATGGATTCTACACACCCTTCCTGCTCAGAAAATTGTACATATGTTCACACTGTATACTCACTGGAACATTAATGGTACCATACATCGAATGAACACGTGAACACAAATAATGAATGCAAAGCCACCAAAATTAGTTTGTCATGCAGTGCCTGCGTCAGTTTTTGTCCCGAACCTCTCCGAGTCCTTTTGATTTCATCAAATTGGCAAAATTGAAATTGATGTAAGTTTGTCATTGAAATATCAAGTCCTAGACTTGATATAATTGAATGTAACAAATAATATTAATAAAATCCTGAACGTTTAAACTCATTATTCTCTGTTTTACAAATTCTTGCACATGAAACATTGTGGAAGTGTTCACACATAGCAGAAAGATGGAAATGATAATTCATATTTTTGCACATTCACTTTGATCACAGGATACATAAATAAAAATCTACCTCCCTTGTATTTAAGGCTACTTACAAGATGCACATGGGCCATAGAGTACTGTTTCCATACAGTGACAAACACATTACCAATTCTCGAACACACAAAAATTGAAAAGCAGTACTATATTTTAGAGGCATGTTTATTCCCCTGACAGTGACTTTCAATTTTTAAAATGAATGAAGGTCTGCCTAAGACACAATATCAGATCCTTTGTATACAGGCAACAATTCAAGGTCACATTCACATTAAGGTTAGTGAGTTCAATGTTATATACAATCACAAATGGGGCCATGTACAAAATCATAAACTATAAATGTTGTTCAAAGTCCTTGCTCATAAGATTGAAAGGCTATCACTATGAAATTCAATGCCCATGCTCAAATGAAACGACATCATGGATGCACGGAAATACTGTCAACAGCCCTTCCTCATGAAGGGAGGGAGGTGAAAACTCGAAATTGAATGTGTATATATTCAAGAAGCTCATACATAACCAAAGTATTCAGTATCTATCAGTGCCTGGCAACAAAAAGAGGACTAGAGTTACCATGACAACACAGCTCACCGAGTGAAACTTGATTGATGTACATTTTCGCATGCATGCATTTTCACAGGTTTTTGCATTTCACTGTCTTTTTAATTTCACTATTTTGAACATACTTCCTATCAAATCAATGTTAAAATACTACTGCACTGTATTTTCAGTTTCGTGGTCTTTTGCTATCAGTGAAATAACAACAATTTACAGTAACACATTCAATAAAATAATGTTATGTCTCTGCAATGGATGGCCTATTACATGTTAAAACAGAGTTATGAGAATCCATCATAAGATGGGACCTCACAAGAATTTGGCACGGGTTGGCCACCTTGCTTATTTTTACAAGACTGCAAAAACACCGCCAAAACTGCTTTCAAGAAAGAAAAATTGACATCATATGACAAGCAGTGCATGGTGTTGATGGTGGTGTACAAATGTTGTGATGTCACCAAAATGTGACATTGCAAGGGAAAACATCTTCACTGCCTTCATTTTACATGTAAAATTTAGAAGGGTTAATCCTCAACCTATGAAAGGGATAAAATGAGCAGGACAGCAATGAAGCAGTGGAAAAATGGTGATAAAAACTTAAGCTCACATCCACTGTATATATACACATCAAGGACATTATAAATATAGAGTAGTCCCCCGTTCTGAGACCACCTCTTGGGACAAGTCCAAAAGTGGCAACATAAAACAGGGAAAAATGACACAGGTCTGGAACCTGATTAATATGGTCTAAAGAGGCAGGTGGTCTCTGGCTGTCAAAAAAAGGGACAACTGTAGATCTATTTCACTAATATGTATGAATCTATATATATATATATATACATATATGTATATATATATGCATATATATATACATACATATATATGTGCATATATATATATATACATTGGAACAACGGTTCACAAGCTTTTTTTTTTAATTTGAATGGCCAAACATCACTGAACATGTTCAACATTTATTCATCCTGCAAGTTATAATTAAAATAAAAATTTACCATGCTCTACTGTACATACATTCATTTAATTGTTCAGAATGTGATGTTGCACATCAAAATACACCTTCAGGCAGTTACACTTTTTATGGATTTCAGAGTACTGCTCACAAGCTACCAAGGAAGGGGAGGGTTCAACGCATGATGTTCAAAAACAAATGTTTTTCATCACTACTTTATATGTGCTTGCGCACATACCTTGTCTTCACTAAACTGGCAGCTAATTGAGTCCAATACCATGGAGCTGATGATATTTAGATGACTTCTTAGTTTGATTATGTTATCTGTGAAACTGTCACCAGGGCATTCAATTTTCAAAATAGCACAAAATGAATGACCAAGGATCCATTTCTCTTATACATATGCAACTTAAATCTAGGTATCAAAAGGAGACTTGCAGCATGGACTCTATTTTTCTACATTTTCCAAAAAGTAACCATATTAAAAATTGTACCCTGGCATTCATGTGCAGTTTCAATGGATTTTTTAACCCAAATGATATCTGGTTTGCTGTTACCATGACTGCATGATCAGAATTGTTGTAGGTTCTACATGTTTATATGAAGGAAAATATGTTGTGAAATTTCACACAGAATTGTTAATGAAATTAATGTCCCTTCACTAATTTTGCCAAGAAGTTATAGATTGCAAAGGCATGCTGTAAGCTATGTTCACAGGGAACCTACAAACAGAAAATTCTTTTGACCCAGCATAACAATCCTGTGGTTTAACATAGGCCAAGGATTCCTCCGGTACACAACTGATTTTGTGATCACAAAACAGAAGAGGATCAGCTCTGTCTGTATCATGATGATCATCGACTGGCCTGAAAGCAACACTACATTTGCCTTTCGCACAGGCCATGGTTGTATGACAATGTGAAGTTAAGCTGCAAATGCAAGATATAGTTATCAATACTTTTACAGCCCTCTAGAGAGAAATCTTTTGTCATGACAGGGTTTTTTTAGCTCATTTTCCCATTGCTCTTCGAAACTTCACACATGAATTGCAAACTGATATAAGATAAACTGGAAAACATACCAACATATGAGGGTAAGTGAGCCTCCATCACCATGATCACACCGGAATTCACTGGTCCTTCACCCACATGTACAGTGAAAATGGACTCTTCTGCTTTGGACGAATTCTTTAGACATCAATTTATCAACTTGCTGCACTCGCATGCTTCGTACACTATACTACTACCATTTTCATTTTTTAAACTTTAATTTATCATGCAGGTTGTCTTGTCCATATTAAACTTACATTAGAAAACACTATTGGATATATATCTGTTTGAGTATTTCAGCCTTTGAAATGTGTGCCAACAATTACCCTCTGAAAACCTTTTAGGCTAATATAACCTGTGTTAGAAAATTACCTGTTGAATGTACTTCATATTGGAAAAATATCATTTCTCAAAATTTCTGCATTTATATGCAAGAAAACAGCAGTGACAGGAATTGACAAAGAGTATAACTGCACAACCAGGCAGACATATTTCTGGTAGTCAGAATATGAAGTGTTACAAAACAACTGTCTTTGCAGGATCAAATAATTACTTTTCTATACATGATACATCTATTAAGGACCTGCATGCCACATCAGCACCAGTTAGGGCGATTGGGAAGCATGTATGTATTCGTTGATGGAGAATCCTCATGCAGAACCAAATTTCATTTTTTTAAACAGACTTGCAATGTGTTTAATGCTCATACAAAGATTAAATGAAAATTATGAGATCGCCTCTTTGAATAGATACCTGTTGTATACATTGTCCATACTAATCATGCAAAGCAATGATTTACTTTGTATATTGATTGGCACTACATTCAACTTCTTCAAAAACTGACATGCAAACTCTCCTTTTGGATTTGCAAATTGTGGTTCATGAAAATTTAGCTTCAAATTGTGCCTTACATGCTGATAAAACAATTTACCCTATGTAGATTGATCATACCTGGTGAACGACTGGCCTGGTCAAGACTGAAAGCAAACTTAGGACAGCTTATCACAGCCAAATTGAATCATTCATACTACTAAACTTATTATGTGCAAATGCCAATTATACCTTGGCTTTACCAGGCCCAGCACCTGAAGAAATGAGGTCCTGCAATGCAAATGAACAAAGACATAAAGAGAATGTTCCTTCAACCCTATCCCTAGTCTTGCCAGTGCCACTATAACATATAATGTCAACAGTGTACCCTCATTTCTGCACATAAAACACCCATGTCATGTTCAAACAGAATGCGCAGCCATTAAGTGTAAAATTGTACATACATCACAATCCAGAGAGCATATCTGATGCATGATTCCCACAAAAAAACTATACGCATGTACTCAGGACATGAAAATTCCATCAGGGTGTACTGGTCCAAGGACGAATGCCCCAATCATTTACATGTTATTTACTGAATGTTCACTTGTCCTGCATCAAATTTTACTTGTCCCAGTTAACAGGACATAGGAATTTTTCGCCCTGCTACTGGATCTTAAAGTACAAAATATACCTTGACAGAAGGGATGGGAAGAGGTGAATGAAGCACAATGTCACTGGAAATAGAAGTCAAGATTGGCATATCTAGAAATACATAAGCATGACTAGTGAATTCCGGATTTTAAAATAGACATCATCTTCACAGTTAAATATTGAAAAGTTTTGTAGCTGCCAGTGCCACTGAAAATTTTACCTGAATGCAACTTTTGCCTAACAACTTTTGTTTTGACAGCAACAGCACGCTGAGCTCTAAATTTCCAAATGTGTACTGGTAATGTTGCCTGCTCAACAGACTAAGTTTCATGTGAAGAAACACAGCTTTGTCTCCTTTGGAGGCAACTGTTAATGGTGCAATGCATAAAAAAATAACCACTATGACAGCTATAGTTCAGTGAGAAAATAATTCTGCCTTAATCATGACCAATAACTACTAGGTATGACATTTTGTTACCCATGGATGTGAGATGCAGGTGAAGACATGACAACTGAATTCTGATCATACACTGTACAAGTAATAATGAGAACCTAAACAAGCTTTTTCAATCACCATCAAATTCATAATGATGGTTTAGTCTATACCTTCATCTTCAGCTGGTTCCCCAACTGTATTTTCATGCAAAATCACATATTCCCTTGAACTGTATCCAAACTTAATGGTGTCTTTCTCTAACAGCTCCACATATCTCTCTGCTTCTACTCTGTTATTGTTTACATATGTCCCATTGGTGGAACCCAGATCTATAATGTAGGGTCGCACCCTCCTGCCTGTTGTCCCATCATCTCTCTCAAACTCCACCATACGAAACTGTAGAACAGCATGCTGCTTTGAGCAGGAAGGGTGATCAACAGGAATATCTGCAACCAATCGATCCCGACCAAGCAAGTAAGCACTCTGCCGATGAATATGAAGAAGCGGTAATGCTTCATTTCCTTTGAAAGGATAGAGCCTCCACCTCTTTCTTGGTTTCCGAGCTTCAGGAGGTTCATTGTATTTTATAACCACCCCTCTAAAACTATTTGTGTCTTCTGTCAATTTTCCAGATAATTCAAAGTTTGGCTGTTCCTTTGGTTTGGTACTGCCTTCACTTTCCTGAGATGATACTGCACTTTGTCCATATTCATATGTTCCTTCTTCTTCAGTTTCAGCAAAACGGTTGCCTCGCCTTTGTCGATGATTTCCACGATGCCTGTGGGTGTCAAGGTCTCTGGGTCGGCGTTCCTGTGTGGGTCCTTCTTGAGCATACTTCTCATATCCTCTGTCTACTGGCTCTGTTTTTATTTCTCTGCTTCCCCTTGCATCTTCATCATGAACCTTTCGCTCTTTTCTTTTGTCCTTGTGCCTTTGGCGGTCTGACCTTTCTCTGTCATGATGCCTCTAAAATAAAAAAAAAAGAAATCATGTGCAATGGGTTAAAACTGGGTGAACTGCTATCTTTGGAACCAAGTAAAATTATTGACCAAGGTCAACCTCTTTGATAAGTTTCATCTATGTTTCATTCAAAACATTTTTTCCATTAACAGCTTCAACAATAAAAGTAAACCTCCAGCTGAGTGTGACCACTTTAAAATGGAACAGGTAAAGGGCATCTGGAGACTGGAAAGCTAAGCTCAACATTTTCTTCATGGGCCAAGTTTGTACAATAACCATGTTCTAATGTCTGAGACAAGCAAAATTTGATGCAGGTCAACCAAAATTTTGAAATAACAGACAGGGGTATTTGTCCCTGGACAAGTGGACTTCAAAGAGAATTGTAAAACCCTGTAGGCCTTTCTCATCGATCATTGTTTTTCAATTGGTGTTAAAAAGCTATTAAAGCAGGGCTTATGGTGTTACACACAAGACTCACATTTGTCATCACAATGTCAGTGAAGCCTAAATCTGATCAACATATTAACATGGTGCCAAAGGTCAGGTGACTGGTCACTGTCATTCTCCTGTCAGTGGAGGTGCAAAGTGAGTGAAAGTTACACACACACATCCTACCTTCATTACTTATTTTCTCACATGTAACATACACTAAGAAAGGTCATGTATACAAATATTCTATGAAATAATCTTGTAATGTGCTATTTTTAAGACCTGTTCTTGCATCTGACAACCTTTTTCTTTGGAATTAAGTTCAATGGGCATAAGGATGAGAGTAGTATCCAGCGCTAAAAAGGCACAGGTAACAATGTGCCAAGTCAGTGAAAGTTACGCACACCATGCCTTCCGAACTTATTTTCTTATATGTTGAAACATTACACAGGTCACAAGGTGCAGAGTGAGTGAAAGTCACACACACAAACCTTGCCTTCATAACTTATTTTCTCACATGGTGTAATTACCACTTATATAAAAACCCGCCAGTACTTTCAGACCTGCATCTGCTATCGGGGTAACCTCCCCTTAGCTCCATCTTTCACTCAGCAGGGGTGCTTGGCAGGTCCGACTTGTGCTGCTACTTAATTCTTAGTCTGGGGGAAACTTCAGTGTCTGATGCAATATTCCTATTTTGGGGCCCACCGCTGCCAACAAATGGTAATTTCAAGCCGTTGTATTTACATTTTTAGGTAATGCTCACATGGAAAAGTCCCATTATATATTTTACATTACAGTGGTCCCCCTCTTATAAGCACCCCACCCCCCCACTCCCAGGAAAGGCCACCCCCCCCCCCCTCTAGAAAGGCCACTTCTCCGTGCAGCAAGTATGGGATTTTCATAATATAATCCCCCTCGAGGGAGGCCACCCCTCTTATTTGGCCACACTTCTGGTGCATTTCGGGTGGCCTTATAAGAGGGAGACCACTGTACAGTCATCCGACAAATTAACCTTCCGTTAACAACAATCACACATATATTCTGGATACTGCCTCTTCAAAATATCCCATTGGGACTAACCCACAAACAAGACTGCCATTTTGAAAACTTGTGGATTCCACACCCAATAATTTGTTAATGATGATAGTAGTATTCAGACGATCTTTGGGGGTTATAATATATGAAACCAAAAGTATACATTCTTGCAAATATTTCACAGCATCAATAATGATATGATATATGCTGTGCCCGCGATTCACTTTGATATCCAATTCAAGTGTATTTTTGTGCGACTGTCCCGCAATGCATTGCATCATGTTCAAAATGGTGCATGATTTGCCAGCTCGAGGTATCGTGTTGCATTTGGATTTGTAACGGACAACGATACCTGATTCAGACACAACCGAGCGGGCACATTATAGTCAAGATAGTAAGTGACATTTTAAAATTACTTTAATGACCGTTTGCCCTGGTAACTCAGAGAACAGACACCTGGAACCAAGCAAAATATTACAATAACAATCACCGAACAACCTGGGCTATGATGTTTCAGTTTCACCAAACAACAATGGTTGTGCCTAATTGAACTTCATGTTCCTATGCTGTTTCCCCAGCCCAAGTTAATGCTCCAGGCAAGTTCAAATAAAATGATAAAAAACCAGGCAAGACCAGTGGCGAGGGATGCCTATAGCAGAGGAGTCCCGACCGGTTTCTTTCTCTGTGAACTCATCAGGGGACATTTGAAAACACTTTTACGTCGCTCGCTTATATAGCAAGGAGGCAACGTTGCTACGGGCCGTGAGGCAACGTCACAAATAGAGCGCCTTGGCGTCTAACTGATCTACCAGTCTAACTGCTGTCTTGGCAGGTTAGAGTGATGTGTATTAGCTATTGCACATCCTGCAAGGTTTGACCTATCCATTCTGAATGACGACTGGTTTGACCCTGGGGGTCAACCCTATGCCTCAATATCAGCAGCACTGCTGTCAGATAGAGGATTATGTCCATCAATTGTGGCTATTAATAATTAATAGCAAGGAAAAGCTTCAAAGTGTTTTCTGTGCAAACAGGTCAGTTGTGCACTATGTCATGTGAGTGTAGATAGGGGTAGAACTAAAATTTGGCATAAGACTCGGCAAGAGACCCTATCTACCCATGATATTGAGGCCAAACGGCTCTGTGGTGCATAGTTGATGGATCCAGTGATTTTCCATCTCTAGTCTGAGTGTCTCTGTTCGAGACGTCAGGTGGTGTTCTAGTACTTTACAATAAAATACTGACAAATTTGATTAAAAAGCAAAAATGATTTCATTTTCATTCGCAATTTGAAAATCTTAAGAATGACACAAAGAAACTTGGGACATTATTAAAAATATCTTAAATGTCAGCAGAACTAAAAAACAGTTTCCATCTTTTTTCATGATAGAAAACAAAAAGGAATCAAATAGAAGTGAAATAGCTGAAAAGTGCAACTTATTTTTTGCTGGCATCGGCCCAAAAATGGCTGCAAAAACTAATCAAAGACACATACCCCATTTCAATATCTACCTAAATCGACAGTGGGAAAGTATTTTTAATTTTACCTATACCTCCCCAGCCGAGGTTGAATTAATCATGAATAACTTAAAACCTAAATCAAGTACAGGTCATGATAATTTGTCAATGAGATTCGTTAAAAAAATTAA
>OZ026614.1:44555390-44652930 GCA_964020975.1 Hermodice carunculata | reverse complement strand
ATCATCACTAGCTAAACCCTTATCTCTTATAATTAATCAGTCTCTCATGACAGGTATTTTTCCAGACAAGCTGAAAGTAGCCAAAGTAATACCAATTTACAAAAAACATGACGAGCATATTCTGAACAACTATAGACCAATTTCCCTACTTCCCGTTTTCTCAAAGGTTTTTGAAAAAGTTGTGTACCAACAATTGTATGATTATTTTTCTTTGAATAATATCTTCTATTCAAGTCAGCATGGATTTAAAAAGCGTCATAGTACTGAAACCGCTACTCTGGAATTTATTGATCCAATATATAAAATATTTGATTCCGGTGAAATACCTCTGACTATATTCTTAGACTTATCTAAAGCTTTCGATACCTTAGATCACCAAATACTTCTGCATAAACTAAAATACTATGGTCTCTCTGATTTATCTTTAAAATGGTTTATGAGTTATCTGTCAAATAGATCTCAATATGTTCAGTTAAATGATGTCGAGTCCAAGCCTTTACCTATCACCACCGGTGTGCCCCAAGGATCCATCCTCGGGCCACTACTTTTTATAATATACATTAACAGGGCTCGACATTAAGGCAAGCCCGAAAGCCCGGGGCAACCAAGCTGGATTGTCGGGCAACTAATACCTTTAATGAACGCGCCCGTGTCGGGCTACTGCTTTTTTTACCGGCTCAAAAATCATTTTGCCACTATTTACATCGATCGCCATAACTCTCATGCCACTTCCGCTTGACAAAGCGTGTTTGTTAGCTTCCGTAAGCGCTCGCACGTTCGTTAGCTTTCGTAAGCTCTCGCGTGATAACGAGTGGTTCCAAGGATGCATTGACCCAAGTGACTTGGAACCCCAATCAAACACGTGCTTGCCTGCTGGAGCACGTGCGACAGACACTGACGAAGTGCATGCCAGATCCATTTTTCCCACGGTTCAGAACGAGGTCAACATGGCGCCCAAACAACCACACGTGGTGGCAATGAGAAAATGCCGAGTCTTATTTTGATACATAACTTATGAATTACGGTGAGTTAGGCTCCACCGAATGTGTAGAATAAAGTGAAGACAGTGAGTAATGCCGTCAAAGCAATTTTATGACAGTTTAAGCTGGTTACTTCGCAAACGAAGGCTCCGTACCCGGCGATAAACTTTTTCGAGTTATTTGTCGTATGTACTACAACTAGATTTTAATGTATTCATTTGAACTAGGTGCTGTTACTGTATATTGAGATACATGGCAGGCAATCTTGAAATTGGATCAGATAATTTTTGGAATTCATGAATCAGTTTGATACTTTATACTGATAATGTTTTTCAGGGATACACATCCTAGTCACTTTATTACCTTCTCATCATAGAGGATATTATTTATTTTTGACTGCATTAACAGCGGTTGGAATTTTTCAAGTTTACTAGATTATCATTTTTATGTAGCTAATTCTGCTGGGTGCTGTATATTGAGATACATGACAGGCAGTGTGTTTAGATATTGGACTGAATCAGTTAATACTGGAAATGTTTGTGTGTGTGTGTGGATACATAACATAGTGTGTTAATTTATTCTTCTTGTAGAGCACAGTAATTTATTTAAGAGCATAATTTATGTTTGACTGTATTAAAAGCTACAGTTAAGATGTCTAACTCTCCACAGGTAACTTGTCACTGTATTTCCTTGTCCGTTTGTTCAGGGACCATTCTGGAAGGACATTAACCTTTGCTAAAAGGAAAATCCAAGCAAAATTATTGAAGCATGTACCCAAGATGTTCAGCACTAGATATGAAAGTAATTTTGTGCCCAACATTTAATCATGCATAATCTACAATGTACATGTATGTGTGTGTGTTGCGTACAGTAATTTGTCCTTTCAGTATCCATGAAATAAAAAAATTGCCTTTGCAGCTATTTTGTGTTTCTTAATCTTCAGGCATGTGAGAGTTCAGATATTTAACTGATTTCAGATATTTTGATCAAAATATCCCATTTTATCCTATGTTAAATCAGATAATTTACTTCTAAGCTTACCCAATTTAGCGAATTTCAGCTATTTTTCTAATTGACCACTCACATGCCTGATGTTTGCAAACTGTTGAGTTTCTTTTGCTTGATCATCATCAATGCAGAAGCAGATTTCATCATTATGCATCTTTTTAAGTGTATATTTAGTGCTTTGACAGGACTCTTATTTTAAGCCCAAGTCCCCTCCAAATGGCAGGAAAATGCATATTTTAATGTCTTTTTTCAAAAAATTCCGGGGGAGCATGCCCCCGGACCCCCCTAGCAGGGCTTCACGGCTAACGCCGCTCGCAACGCTGAAAATGGGGCAACTGATTTTGTGAAGGGGGCAACCAATTTCTCTGGCCCAGTAGCCCTGGGGGCAACCACAAAAAATCCTTAATGTCAAGCCCTGATTAATGATCTCTACTTAGCTTCCCCAAATTCTGAATCCATCCTGTATGCTGACGATACAACACTTATAAATTCACTTTGCACTTTTAACTTCAGACCCCAATCCAACGATCATGACCTCTCAAACAAGATATGTTTGTAAAACATAGATGCCCCCCTCCCTCATTACCCTTGCCCTCGCTACCCTATTGATAGTGGTAGATGGGGCACTCGTGACCTTAGAAAATTAGTGAAGGTTGATCATACATCAATGTCACATATCTTTATACTTTAACCTAGCCCTTAAAAAAATGACTAAAAACCTGGGCAATATAAAAGTTATAGCTGAAAAATTAGTCATCATTTAGAAACCATATTCAGCAAAGTGGCTTTATGACCTTGGAAATTATGGCAAGGTCACTCATTTTCACTTGACCTTCTTCAGTTTTTGTGCAAAAAAAAAAGGAAGTCTACTGTCTGTGTGTAACCCTCAAAACTGGGTCAAGGTCACCCATCTACAAACTCAAACTAGCCCTTATAGGCAACCATAAAGCTGTGCAATATAAAAGTGCTACCTCTAAAATGCAAGATATCATGCAGAAACAGTATTCAACCAAATGGCTCTGTGACCTTTGAAATTAGGTCAAGGTCACCCATCTTCAAACTTGACCTAGACCTGAATACGGACAATTATCCAGTGGAATATAAAAGTCCTAGTTTAAAAACCTCTTCAGTTATCATGTGGAAACCAAAGTTAACTCAGGTACCAACCCATATTCAGTAAAGTGGCTCTGTGACCTTTAAAATGAGGTCAAGGGCATCCATCTTCGAACTTCTCCTAGCCCCAAATATGGACTATAATCCTGTGCAATATAAAAGTCCTAGCTTAAAAACCTCTTCAGTTATTGTGCGGAAACCAAAGTTAACTCAGGTACCACTGTGACCTTGGAAATTACGTCAAGGTCACCCATCTTCAAACTTCACCTAGCTTTTGATTAGAATGATACACCTATACAGTATCAAAGTCCTAGCTCAAAAGCTTCTTGAGTTATTGTGCGGAAACCCCAGTCTAACTACAATCTCTCTGTGACCCTGAAAACTGGGTCAAGGTCACCCATCTCCAAAATCAACCTAGCCCTTACAGAGAACCATAAAGCTGTGCAATATAAAAGTTCTAGCTCCAAGGTATAAGTTATAATGCAGAAAGCATGAAACCATATTCAGAAAAATGGCTCTGTGACCTTTAAAATGAGGTCAAGGGCATCCATCTTCGAACTTCTCCTAGCCCCAAATATGGACTATTACCCTGTGCAATATAAAAGTCCTAGCTTAAAAACCTCTTCAGTTATTGTGCGGAAACCAAAGTTAACTCAGGTACCACTGTGACCTTGGAAATTACGTCAAGGTCACCCATCTTCGAACTTCGCCTAGCTTTTGACTAGAATAATACACCTACACAGTATCAAAGTCCTAGCTCAAAAACTTCTTGAGTTATTGTGCGGAAACCACAGTCTACCGACCGACCGACCGACAGACCGACCAACATGTGCAACGCTGTATTCCCCACCTTCTTCGAAGGGGGGCATAATAATATAAATTCTGAACTTGCAAGTGTGCATGACTGGCTTGCCGCAAATAAATTATCTTTAAATATCCCCAAAACAAAATACATATTATTTTCTTTTCCACAAAGAAAGTTGAACATAGATATCGATTTACAGATAACTAATGTTCGAATAGAAAGAATAACAGAGTTTGACTTTCTTGGATTAATATAGGACCTGTATTTTTCCATTTTTAATGGAAACGGAACGGAATAATGAAATTTTGTCACCTCTGAAACGGAATTTGCTGTTTTGCCTTAATGTGTTTTACATACAAAGAGAACTACTGAAACGGAATTTGGAAATTTCTGGCTGGTGAAGAGGAAATTCTAGTTTTCTGAAACGGAAAAATACATGCCCTATTAATAATTAATGAAAACTTAAGTTGGAATGCCCATTTAAACAAAATTTCAAATAAAATTGCTTGTATAATTGGAATAATAAAAAGGTTGCATTATTTTCTTCCCAAATGTACACTGCTACTCATTTATAATGCCCTGTTCTTGCCCCATGCAAATTATTCTATTCTTGCATGGGGATATGCCTGTGACAGCATTCTCAAATTACAAAAATCAGCTATACGTTTGATAAGTTCAGCCCAGTATAATGCCCACACTGACCAACTATTTAAAACTTTAAAGATTTTAAAAGTCTCTGATTTGTTCAAACTTAAATCTCTCAAATTCTTTTTTGGTACTCTAAAAATGAATTACCTGGTTATTTTGATAACATGTTTACTTCAATACCCAGTACGCATAACTATCCCACTCGATATCGTGATGTTCCACGCTACACCATTCCAGTTCATGCATCCACCGAAAAGTGCATTCGATACTCTATCCCCAAATTGATTCAAAACTCCCCTGTAACTGTGACAAGCAAAATCCACACTCATTCTTACTCTGGTTTCTCACAATATGTCAAAAATTTCTATATTACTCAATATTCCGAAACACGCTCCATTTCTAATTGTTTTGTATGTGGTAATCATCAATAATTTGATTGTTTGCATGAAATTGTATCACACAATATCAAAGTTGATATGTACATAAATATAAATGGTTGTTAAACATGTTTTTTACCATACAAAATGGTGTGAACCGCAAAGTAATCCTTTTTTAGGTGGCGCATGTGAGAGCGGATGTTTGTTCATCCTTATGCTGGGTCATCCTGACAATTATGCTCAATGGTAGTAGCAACAATGTTGGCTTTTTTTTAATGTATTGTTTGTTTGCTATTACTAACTAAATTGTTACATGTATCCACTTGTGTCGAATAAATGAAATCTGAATCTGAATCTGAATCTAATATGTTCCAGTATTTGGATCCTTACATGGATGCCACTGTGATCTGGTGGACTGAAGTGTCTGCCCAATGGTTGAGTTACATCTTTGTTCTTGATGTAATAAAAATGTTCTCTCAACCTGTCCATCAGGGGGCGCTTCGTTTGCCCTACATACTGCTTGTTGCAATGCAAACAAGTGATGAGATAGACTAGGTTGTTGTGCTTGCAGGTACCTCCTCTTGGTGTATTATATGTACGACCTGTTACTGTACTCTTGACTGTCCCAGACACATCTAGCTTGGGGCAATATCGACATGTCTGGGTGTCACATGGGTTGAGCTCTGTGACTCCTGATATGGAGGCCACTTGCCCTACTCTCGGGTACCTTGATCTGGAACCTGTAAGGAGATCTTTCAGACTTTTTGATCTCCTGAAGCCTAGGATGATTTATTTGTCACCTAGGTGTTGGGCATTTCTAGAGGCCTGTATTGTTGCCCAGTTGTGTTGTATAATAAGATTGAGTGGTGGAAGGGCTGGGTTGAAATCAGTGATGAGGAAAAGTTTGTTACTTTCCTGCGTAGGGACAGGATCATCCTGATTTTTTTGTGGGAGTCAGGAGAGACTGCCTGTCTGTTTCTCTGACTTTTGTGAGGGCAGTATGAAGGAGGTGCCTGGGGTAGCCTCTTAATTCATAGTACCTCAAGATTTTGATGGCATTTGCCTCAAAATCCTCTTCCCTAGGCAAATTCGCTTGACCCTTAGTAACTGGCTGTAAGGGCCGCTGGTTTTACAATGATTCAGGTGTGCTGAATCAAAGTGTAGGTAGGTATGAGTATCGGTTGGCTTTGTGTACAGGGTAGTATACACTTTGTTTCCATCCGTCAACCTTACTGTTGTGTCCAAGAAACATGCCTCAGTCCTTGATATGGTGGCTGATAATTTGATAGTTGGGTAACAGGAGTTCAGGTGTGCTATAAAGTCATGAAGTTCTGTCTCCCCAAAAGTCCATATGGCAAAAATATCATCTATAAAACACCACCAAACCAATGGTTGTAGTGGGTATACCAAGAGTTTCTTGGTTTCTAAATCATCCATGAATAGGTTAGCTAGAGAGGGAGCAACCTTTGTTCCCATAGCTGTGCCATTGGTCTGTAGATAATGCTCACCATTGAACTCAAAGTTGTTACAAGTTAATACAATCCGTAATAACTTTATAAGTTCAGAAACTTCTGGCTTGCTGTTGGGTTCCCTATTGTGTAGCAGGGCCCGTGCTGCACTGCGCAGGCCTTCCTCTATAGGGATATTTGTGTACAAAGCTTTCACATCTAAAGTTACCAGGAGGGTGTTCTCTGCCACAGTGGGTAGAGACTCGATTTTATTTATAAAATCGGTAGTGTCTTTGATGTAGCTTTTTATTTTGGGTACCAGAGGCCTCAAGAAAAAATCTACAAAGCCAGAGGTTCTTTCCGTTGGGCATTCATTTGCACTTAGAATGGGGCGTCCTGGTGGGGGTAATGTACCCTTGTGAATCTTGGGTAGAGTGTAAAAGCAAGGAATTCTAGGTTCCTTGATGTAGAGGAATCCTGCTGTAGAATTGGTGATAGAATTGTTTTCTAACAACTCTTGCATAGCAAGCTTCACTTTGTCATTGTGGATGGAAGTTAGGTTGGCTTCCACCTTCCTATAGTAGTTAGTGTCTAAAAGCTGGTTGTGGGCCTCCATAATGTAATCAATTGTGTTCTGAATGACCACTGTGGTCATTCAAAACACAATTGATTAATTTAAAAAAAAAAAAAAAAGAAAGTTCAAATAAAATGCCTTGATTTGAGCTGACTTATCTGCAAAATAACAGCCACTTTCTTAATAAAATCTTTCAACCGGGGCTGGCCATGCCTGTGCTGTTTCACCGACCAACCTTGACAATGCAGCTATACTCTTTCCCGGGCCCAAGTTACCCCTCCACTCTAGACAAGTTGAAATAAAATGTTGTTTTGAGTTGACTTTACTGCAAAATAACAGCACACGATTGCCCCTTTCTCAATAAAATCTTTCAGCCAGGGTCGATCAATTTTTATTAGGGAATGGCACCTTTAAACGTTTTTTTAATTTAAAGTTTCATGTATATTATTTAGGGTTGGGGCTCAGGCCCTGTTAGTGGGGTGGGTTGGGTGAATTATTGGAACCACACATGTATTTTTGTCAGGCCTTAGGTAACTTGGGCATTTGTTGAAACATGTTTAAAATGGATGTTCTTTCCCCTTTTACACATTACTTCCTTTGACGTCAGTTTAATTTGTTACCTGGGCACTGCCAAAGGCACTTGCATTTACAAATATTCTATGAAATAATCTTATAATAACACCTGTTTTTGATTCTGAAAACTGTTCTTCGTAATTTAGTTAAATGGGCATTTTAGTGTGGTTCTGAAAGAAGGCCACTGAATACAGCACCAAAAATGGCACAAGTCACAAAAGTGTGAGCAAACACACACACACTATTACGTGGTGCTATCTGATAGTTGGGTATGCTATGTACTTCTGAAGGCCAGTTGGGGACAAATTATTCTGATAGCTACAGAGAGGTGCCAATGCAGCAACCTGCATGACCTGTGAAAATGTGTGAAACGTATTTAAAAATTACCAAAGAATTAAACAAGAGGGCTGTGTGAACAGCCCGTGCCTCAGCTGATCTCGACATTAATCACACTTTCAGCTCTATGAACTTGGGAAAGGATCAAGGACACCATTTTCTGAGTAAGTCTGACCTTTATAGAAGAACACTTACATGTGCAACATCAAAGTTCAAGTAGTTCTCAAGTTATAATGAAGAGTAAAATTCATGTATGTTGCACTGTGACCCCACAAACGAGGTCAAGGTCATTCATGTACTGTCTCAGCATGACCTTCATACAGAATAATTAACATGTGTAGCTAACTCAAAACAGATCTCAAGTTATCAAGTAAACAGTACATTTCGTGTCAGTTGTCCTGTGAATTAGCATTAGAATGCCCATTGACTTACATAGTAATCAATAGGAAAGCTGCATTGAACGATAAGTACCCGAATTGAAAATCCTTAAAAATCAGGAATCCAAAGCAGTGCCACCTTGTAAACAACTGTTTGACCCTTCCACAACAATATATCCATCACATTTCAGTTTAATCTGAGGGATGGTTCTGAGAACAAGTGAAAAATTGCAAAACCATACAAAAAAATTCATTAAAAAAAATTGCAGCGCCACCTGGTGAACAAATTGGGAACTAAGTGTTCCCGGGAGTGTCAATGTACGATATCAAAGCAATTGGGTGAGCAGTTTTAGAGGAGAAGAATTTTGAAGGTTTGCCCCCCCCCAAAAAAAACAAAACAAAAAAAATTCATGAAAAATCCAAAAATCAATAGAGCGTGACCATTTGAACACACTTGGTAGAGATCCACCCAAGGCACATCCCCACCAAGTTTGAAGTGCATCTGGTCAATATTATTAAAGTTATGACCATTACAAGAAATTCCCATGTTAAGTTTGAAATCCTATCAAAACTTTTGTAGAGATTTTTGAAAAAAAATCATAAAAAAATCCAAATTCATTGGAACATGACCATTGGAACAAATCTGGTAGACACCCACCCAAGGTACATCCCAACCAAGTTTGAAGTAAATCTGGATGATGGATTTGGAGAAGAAGTCAAAAATGTAAATTAGCATTAGAATGCCCATTGACTTACATGGTAATCAATAGGAAAGGTGCATTTACCCCAAAGGAGCCGACTTGAAAAATTCATCAAAAATCAGGATTCCGCAGCATTCCCACAGAGTGAACAAGTTTGTTTGGCCCTTCCATAAGGAACATATCCACCAAGTGTAAGCTTAATCTGAGAGACGGTTCTGGAGAAGAAGTCGAAAATATCCATAACAAAACAAAAATTCACAAAAAAATATAGAAAAAAACTGCAGCGCCACCTGGTGAACAAATTAACAACAAGGAGTCCCTACATGTCTTCCTGTGTGATATCAAAGCATTTGGGTAAGCAGTTTCGGGGAAGAAGATTTTTTAAGATTTGTCAAAAAAAAACAACAACAAAACTCACTAAAAATCCAAAAATCACTGGACCGTGACCACGTGAACAAAATTGGTAGAAACCCACCCAAGGTACATTGCCACCAAGTTTGAAGTAAATCTGGATGACGGTTTTGAATAAAAAGTCAAAAATGTGAATTAGCATTAGAATGCCCATTGACTTCCATAGTAATCAATAGGAAAACTGCATTGACCGATAAGTACCCGAATGGAAAAAATCGTTAAAAATCAGGAATCTGCAGCATTCCCACATAGTGAACAACTTTGTTTGACCCTTCTACAAGGAACATATCCACCATGTTTCAGCTTAATCTGAGAGATGGTTCTGGACAAGAAGTTGAAAATAGCTGTAACACACAAAAATTCATAAAAAATTAGGAAAAAAATTGCAGTGCCACCTGGTGATCCAATTAAGAACTAGGAGTCCCAGGGAGTGTTCCTGCGTGACATCAAAGCAATTGGGTGAGCGGTTTCGGAGAAAAAGATTTTTTAAGATTTACCCAAAAAAGAACAAAAAAATTCATTAAAAATCCCAAAATCACTGGACCGTGACCATTTGAACAAACTTGGTAGAGACCCACCCAAGGCACATTTCCACCAAGTTTGAAGTGAATCTGGCTGACGGTTTTTGAGAAGAAGTCGAAAATGTGAATTGTGGACGACGGACGGACGGACCCTCAAAAAACCTCAGCTGACTGACAAGTCAGCTGAGGTAAAAACAAGAGGCCCATGGGCTAATGCTCTGTAAATATGGAATCAGAGGATAAAAATCATTAAGAAAATAATTTCCTTAAATGCAATCCCTGTGACCTTGAGAAAGTAGGTCAAGGTCATCCACTTGATGCAGATTATGCAGTATTACACTTCTGCACATAATACATGTTTTTGGCACACTTAGTATCATAAAGCTTACTCTTTCTCAATATGTTGTATTTACTGTCTGTCACTGTTCAAGTGCTTTGTGACCTTAAATACAGGAAATCATGGTCACCCAAAATTCAGCACTGTTTGATCACTGGCTGAATGTACATCTGGTATGTGTTTCATAGTTTTACCTCAATTCATATTACAATAATAAATTCATGTTGTTTTTGATACCTATGATGTTAGTTCCAAATAACACCACTGGTGGCACCACTCCACAGGTGTCAAAGACTTTTGTCTGTATTTTGCTCCTGTAAAATGGGATATGGAGACATGTTCAAAATTTAAAATGTAATGATCATCACAAAAAAAAGCATTTGTTGAAATGTGCACAAATTAGGATGTAATGACTATTACCAAAAAATGGAAAGAATCAAGATACCTCCACTCATACAGCTTCCACCCCAAGGACAGTATTTTTTTACACCACCCACATGCATGTTTAGTAGAAACTTCCAGGTAGCAGACAAAAAAAAATTGCCTTCCCCCCCCCCCCCCCCCCTCTCCTCCCATCAGAGATTTTTTGGAACAGCTCTAAGTGGCTACAGTTGCGATTTTCTACTGCCAGCCAAGCTGTACTCCTGATTGGATAGTTTTGCTCCAAGTCATTATCTTCCACCCTGGCAGTTTTGTCCCATTTAGCAAAAACTGCCAACTGAAAACTGCTGTATTTGGAGGTGAATTAGATTGCTATGGTGTGTTGTCACCTAGTTTGGTGTGGCTGCATGTCAGTGGTTCACACCTTTTGATTGGTTGAGCAGTTCAAGTGCCAGGATGGTAATTTCTCAAATACTTTTTGGTATGCAAGTGCAGGGACATGCTATTCAGATGGACTACCACCCTGCTACTCCACTTTTGACCCATCAGGGTTGCTGCCTACTCAAGTGATCGCTAGCTTAACTGAGTACCCAAAGTGTTAAATAAATGTTGCTGCCAGTTGAGCGGTCAGTAGCACTCTCATATTGTGTGTGATCTTGCATGATGCTGTTGTTGACAATCAGTCTGCCACCATGCTCCATAGATTAGTGTTGAATTTGTGTAACTTTCATACCATCATTTTGAAATTCACAGCCACTGTCCACTCGAACCGGTAACATCACTGTAAATGCAAGTTCAACCTACAACCGTTTGTTAGAATACTTTTCACAAGCAGCGACTGCAAAAGTGGTAACTGAAAGTTCACAAGATGTTTTTTCTTGTATATTTAGAACTTTCCTTTTTATTGTCTGAATCTGGCGAAACATACATCAAAATGCTGCTTTCCTCTTTGCAAACATGATCAGAATGGTTTCTATTGCATCTGATGGAGTTTTCAAATTTGTGGTAAAAAATGGCAACTAAACACAACCATCACAGGTTGACACAGCAGTATAAAAATTCAAAGTTGGCGACCCTGAAGGAACATCAATCACCTCAAGCACAGGGTACAGTAAAACCTCCGTATGTGGGCACTTCCGCCAAAGGGGGCCCTTTTCTTTGGACCCGTTTCATTTTTCCTATTGATTACATTATAAAGCCATCTCCCTAATCTGGGCATTGGGCACCCTAAACAGGTACCAAAATCTGCTAAATTGGGCACTATTATTTTTTCAATAAATATTTTACTTTGAAAAGGTGTAATTTTTTTTTGCATCAGGACTTGACGCCTTTAACTTTTAATTCTTAAAGTGCCATTTTTCTATCAGTCCTCACCACTTGATATAATCCCCCTATGATAACAGAGTACAGTATATGTACAAGCCAGCAGCATCAAAGCATAACAGTTGTTTTAGTCCACAATAACTTTTGACAGCTTTATGGATTAACCATAGGATTAAGGTAAAAGTGGAGAGAAAAAATTAACTCTACTGGAAAGCAAGTTGGTGTGTGGATGGGTGTCAGCTCAGTGATTTGCTCAACCTTGCAGTTTGATACTTTGATGTGCCTGGTGGTAATCATTGAGTTGGGACCTGTTCTTCATAAGTAATCCATTGACTTTATTTTTCTACATAGTACATGTAGTTGATATTTAATTGATTTTTTTTTCAAGAAATACAGGCACAATGTTGAAAAAATTGCTTTGCTCATTTATTTCATGTGGGATTAAGATGCATGTATCTGTAAACATGTATAAATATACATGTCATGTGTATGTATACATGTAGATGTGTACACATCCATATGTATAGCCTCTCCCTTAGTTGCTCATCAACACAACCCAAAATGGCCAGCCCTCTGTAAAGTGGGCATCTCCCTAAAGTGGACATTTTCCTCCAGTCCCAAGAGTGCCCTCTGTAAGGAGGTTTTATTGTATTACCATGCCGTAGGGCCAGGCCAGTGATGCTACTTTTACGATTTTGCACCTCTGTGACCACAAAATAGATTAGGGCTCCTGTTGTGATTCCAGTCTAAATGGCATGTCCCTGATAATTCAGTCAGACTTAAAATTGCCCAGGGTAACTGCCAAACTGAATAAATACTAATGTTACAACGTTAACTATACTAATCCACATTTGTTTTAATTATGCTAAAACACAGGGCTTTAATTTTGGACATGCTAAAACTAAGTGTATGATTGCAGGTGACCGTAGTTTAGTCTTACACCTGAGTAATATTGACCGTTTTCAGTGGTTTCTTGGTTAACATCCACTCCATGTTGCTGATGAGCTTGAAATACTGGTAGTTGTATATACTTCGTCATGTTCGTATTCATCTCTTATCCTGGTCTTTCAACCAAGGTTAAGTCATACCTGTGGAAGACAGTTGGCTTACCCAGTATTAAATACTGTATGAAGTGCATTAAACTCTCTAAGGGTAACAGGGATGAACTCAAGTCTACACAAGGTACAATTATGAAACATGTATTGAGTAAGGACCACCTGACCATCACTCTAGGTTGTTAAAAGTGCTAGATATTCCAAAAGTCATTACTTGTATTGAAAAAGACTTTGTTCCCCTGTTATCCTGGATAGTATAGTCGCCTTCAGTTGTCCAATCTGTCTTTTTTAAATCTTTTGGCTAAATGTATTAATGATGGTAAAATTTACCAGGGCTCCTCAATTGGCATTTTCTCTGAAGGGGGCCACTCTTTGTGTACCATATTTGATTCTGGTTATCACAGGTCTATACATTCAGCTGAAAATGATGGTACTATGTAGGGTAGTGGAGGCAGTTTTTGGTCACTTAAACAAAAATCGATCCATACCTTCAGAGTTTCTGAAGCAGTGACAAATATTTTCCGGATGTGACTTCACAGTGGTAGCACTAATTTGTTAGTGTGGTAAAAGATGTCACATGCTGCATTCGTGCACAGTATCAATCATGAGACTCAACAACACGCAAAACAGCGCGACAGATTTTTGGCAAACAGAGGAAGGTTCAGTCAGCATTCTATACGGACAAAAAGCAAACATATGCTCTTAGTTGTGTAAAAGTTCTTGCAAAACTGTGAAATATACATAGTTGTGACAGTTTATGTATTTCATGAGAAGTTAACAATGGATTATTTTGACCGGTGTCCAGCTTGAAATTTACATGTTGGAATTGTTCATGGAGCATACCTGCCATGTTGGAATTTAATGACAGCTGCATTATATTTGCTCTGTGGTACCTTGCATTCGAGAATCAACTTGTGTACACTGTAAATGTCTTTATTAGGAGCTACTCAACATCCTTTGTCTTCCATTACAACTTAGGGGCCAGCCAGAAATGTCAACATTTTCACAGAGTATGCTTTTGGGGGGAGGGGGCTGAGGGCCAGTGTTGTGTTTAAATACATGAAAATGTTGATTTTTTTTGCTGACTAATAAATGTTTCAAACTTAAATAATTATGGTAATATTTGCATAAGAAGCTTAATAAACATTAGATGCACAGGTTTTAGGCTCTGAACATGCGGCCAAACAATATAGCTTTGCATTTTCGTTTGAAAAATCAACATTTTTAAAGTACTAATTTGAAGGGAGGAGGGGGTCCTATGAAATAGTACTCTATGTACTGATGTGAAAATGTTGATAATTTTGGCTGGCCCCTTACCCTGATATAGTTATTGTGCTATAAATTCAAATTGACTGAAAACTGCCTCCAGCAGTTATAAAAACAAGAAAGAATTAAGAGACACCCCCCTGCTAAATTTGTCTTTTTCTGATCATGTGATACATTGAAAGAAATTTCTGGAATTCCCATGATCTCACTGGCATCTGCTTTTGATGGGTGACACGACTTTACTGCAAATTTGACCACTTTTTGTTTCTTGGTCCTTACAACCTGGTTGTAAAAACAAAATGGTGGCACACAGAAATGAACAGAGAAGGAAAAAAGGTAAAATTCCGGCTAAATAACAGGAGCTGCTTGGTTTAAACAACCATATCCACCAGTGGAATCCTGCTGCCAAACGCAGCACGAGACCAAAACGTCAAATGATGTGACTGGCGTGCAGCACGGTTAATGAATGGGTGATTGCACTGCAGGACACTGTGGGCCAAAGTATGGCCTTGCGGTGTCAGGTGGACAGCATTCCCTGACTCACTCACCTGTATTACGCTATTATTCTAGTCTTAAGTGTAAAGGTGCTCATGAAGAGTCATGTAAACGTCTTTTATCTAGGTGCTCGTTACATGTACATGTCTCTTATAACATGCTGTAGGCATAGCCTAAGATACAAGCATCAGCATTACAAAGTATCGATAATAACATCAGTGGATCAGGCAGTAGCACCTGGTCGTTAGGTCCCTCTAGTGGTCATTTACTGAACCAGTCTAGAGGGGTGAGGCCGTAGTACTTTGAATAGCTGAACAAAATTATCTGCCATATAGCCTTTCTTTTTGTTAGACTCTGTTCCATAAATTTAAGTATTGTTCCCAAGATCTTTATATCGCCATTGAACCAATGTCGTATCCTGTTGCAGAGACATAGTGCGTATGGAGAGTGGTTGTTAAATTCTCATGCAACAACACCAAATCTGAGCAGGCTTTGGAAACATGGCGTTTTGGGGCCCCTGGAGGATAAGTGTGACCGGAAGTTGCGATCTGGAAGGCCCCGAGAAGCAAACTGCTGACTGCACAGTGTACAGATATTAGTAAGGTGAGACCTAACGTGCAGCAAATACTAAACACTTTGGGATGTTTATTAAGGTTACCCTCACACCTGTCAAGTTTTTTCCCTTCTGTAGAAAACCCTTTCAAACCCCCTAAGTGTTTGCCAGGTCCATGTTCCACGGAGCTGTTAAGGATGCAAGTTAGTGAATTGTCTTCATTTATTACACTCTATCAACAACATTTTCTGAACATTTATGAATTATTGACATAATTTCGATAAAGGCTGGTAACTTTAGTGTAAATAAAACTGCAAAAATTACCCCGGATCCATAAAAAAGGCAATGAATGTGCGCATGTGTGCATGCACAGTGGGGGGTAATGAAGAAAATCAACTTCGTTGGCTAGATACTGAGTACTCTTCTGATTGAATAATTTACCGTTCTGTTGTATCCTATATTCATGTGTTTATGGCAAGAGCTCGCTGACACCCGCTACAATTACATTACTGTATGTACTATGTGATATTGTATGTAAGTAGGTTCAACCTAGTAGCAAGCAGAGCATTTATACTAAATATGTTGTGGGCATACTCTAAGGTGCGAACATCAGCATTACCAAGCATTGACAATAATGTCGGTGGGTAGCACTTGGTCGCTAGGTCCCTCTAGTGGCCATTTATTAAACCAGTCCAGAGGGGTGAGGCCATAGCACAGGCAAACTGAAACGTCTGTGTGCTGGGCGCATCCCATTGTGTACATAATAATACACAAGGCGTCCCACTCACCGTGTCAACATTCAACAGTACCCTCGCGTTTGCTTCAATAAAGTTAACATATCCTCCTGGCTGTGGTAAAACCATATATGTCTGTGTTCCTTATTACCTAGTCTATATGACGAACAACATTTTAACCTTCTACCTCACACTAAACATGTTAAAATACGGAGCGAAACTCGCAAACACGTTTTCGTCAGCGTTCAAGGCGGAAGTTATGCGGTTTTAACGTCCGAAAGCTGCGAAAAACGGCAAAATTGTCAGGCGATACAACCACATTTACCCCGACCGATGCTTCACTTGGGGGAAATGTGGTTGTATCGCCTGACAATTTTGCCGTTTTTCGCAGCTTTCGGACGTTAAAACCGCATAACTTCCGCCTTGAACGCTGACGAAAACGTGTTTGCGAGTTTCGCTCCGTATTTTAACATGTTTAGTGTGAGGTAGAAGGTTAAAATGTTGTTCGTCATATAGACTAGGTAATAAGGAACACAGACATATATGGTTTTACCACAGCCAGGAGGATATGTTAACTTTTTTGAGGCAAACGCGAGGGTACTGTTGAATGTTGACACGGTGAGTGGGACGCCTTGTGTATTATTATGTACACAATGGGATGCGCCCAGCACACAGACATTTCAGTTTGCCTGTGGGCCATAGTACCTTGAGTAGCTGAATGAACCAGACTGTCGTATAGCCTTTCTTTTTGTCAGACACGGTTCCACAAATTTAAGTACTGTGCTCAAGATCGCTAATCTAAATCCCCACTGAAATAGTGTCATAACCTGTGGCAGAGACGCAGTGGGCAGCAGAGCAATTGTTGGAATCTCCCACGACTACAACAAATCTGAGCTTTCATGCCTGTTTGGGGCCTCAACGTCATGATCCACATTCAAAAAGCCACCCCTAGATAGCTACCTCACACAGTGATTGGCATTATGAAACTTCTGCCATGCACAGTAGTTACCAGGCTAAATGGAAGTTTTAAAGGCCATGGACGAAAAAGATGGCGATAATCAGAGTAAACTGTGACCTCAGATGAACAAAAATTCACCAAAATGATGTTGAATTTGGGTAAAATTGCGATGCCAAATACAGCAAATAAGAGGACATAATGTGAATCAATGATCCATGTGAATGGGTTCCCATACACTGTGCTGGGGAGATACTGAAGGTTGATAGCAAAAGGTACAATCTCGAATTGTCCGCGATGTCCGTGATATCTTCAACACGGACATCGCGGACAATTACAACGCGGACATTTTCTGGCTCTGTGTCGAGATAAAAGCTATGGAAGCCGGTATACACGACTAAGCTTTGGCATGATTAAATGTAAATTTGGACGTTGGCTATTGCTTTCGGGATGGATCTGAGTACTTTTCTTTCTCTTTATTCTTTTCTTTCTGAAGTTCGGTGTTTAGCTCTGCATTTGGGGTGGATATGAGCATTTTAAACTTGCTTTCTTTCTTTTTCTTTCTTTCTGTTATCTATTATTTCTTTTATCAACAATTATATAATGCCTGTAGCTGGAAATATAACTTATTATTTAAATGTTTCCCAATATTAATTGGAGCCTTGAAAAAACAAGCATCGTGAAATGGGATTCTTGAAAAAGTGGAAGATGACAACTTAACCCTGTGACAACTATAAGCTCCGTCTCCCGGCCCCTGCTTGTTGCTCCAAGCCTATATAAAGAGTTCAATGGTTTAATTATTTATTGACATTCTCAATGAAAAAAAAAGAAAAAGAAAAGAAACTACTACCATGTTGCCATTAATTATTGGGAAATTATGAAAAATACACATTCATAACTTTCATAATTTTATTATCTGCTTGGACTCACAGCCTCACATCAATACATTATACACACATGCATGTGACCAGGGATCCAAATTATAATTGACCTTTATGCCAACACAATTCAATCACACAAACACACTTCTGATGAATGACATCATATGACCAACTGGTCATGGAGAATACAGTGATACCTACTATTTAAGACCACCCAATCTGCCAGCCACAAGTGGCTACAAATAGCACATACTCTTAAATTACTCATGATTTACAAAGAATATATATCAGCTGTTGCTCCGTCAGAAATGTGGTAACAAAAGGCAGTGGTCTCTCACTGCAGAATGTGGTCTGATAGTTAAGGTACTACTGTATTTTAAAATGGAAAACTAATATAATTATAATATATTAATATTTCCAAAGACGCTTATAAACCACAAAACAAAATTATTACCCAAACTGAATGACTGCTGGGCCCATTCTGCCTTTTGTGGTACGGACCCCAAAAACCTTCTGATCAATGCTTATGTGGCTCACATACATGTGTATATATATTTAGTTGTATTGCTAGCTGTTATTGGCAGTTTATAGATAACCGACCAAGTTTGAATCATGGTCATGGCTTTTGTGTCACCTGGCCCAGAACCAGCAAAACTTTTTGCCAATGATTTAAACATAATCACAATTCACTTCTTGTATTGCGAAGACTGGCCTAGAACCATCAAAACTATATACTCCCAGATTTAAATTCCCTTGTATTGCCAGCTGTTATTGCCATTACAAAATAGACCCATTCTGCAGCCTTATCTGGTCTCTAACCAGCAAAACTCAGGATCAATGATTTACATGTATCCATGTATACATGGTATAAACGTTCAAATATATGTACATGTCTTGTAAAAGTAGCTGTTATTGTCATCAGAAATACAAATGTAATGGACCCATTCTGCCTCATTTGGTCCATAACCAGCAAAACTCAGGATCAATGATTTACATGTACACATGGTCTAAACATTCATATTTATGTACACGGTTGTATTGCCAGCTGTTACTGACGTATACAATGAACTGTCAAAACTTTTGAAGGTCAATAATCTATATACCTTCACATACATATGAATATATTTTTGTAAATGTTTTGTCAGCTGCACTTGACACTATATAGACTACGGACCAGCCACGGACTCATTCAGTCTCACCTTTTCCAAAACCAGCAAAACTCATGATCAGTGATTTACATGTAAGGTAAAAAAAATGCAGGGATGAATACTAACAAGCTAACAGCTCCTGTGGTTGTGTATATTCAATTACTGAAGCAGGTATCAACTAATATACAACACTGATAAGATCAAATAGGGTGATTAACAGAGTACACAAGTCATTATGACAGGTCTGCTGAAGTGGAGTATCTCACCGTGGTGCCCCCTCAAAGTTTGTGTATTTATATATGGAGGGTTGCCCAAGGGATATCACACATCAGAACACCTACTGTAAATATGAAAAATTACTCTAACTAAATACCAATTTGAAAACAAATGTTGAGAGTTGCCAAATGAACACAAAATCACCATTAAAGACAATAAAAAGGACATACTATCAGTGTTGGTCCCCTTCATTAATGCTTGTGAATTTCCAGTCTAATTTGCAGGTGTATTAAAGACCCAGAGTCTGATCTCAGTATACATGTAACATACTAACATGGGTCGACATTAGGGAAATCAGGGGAGTCTGGTTGCAATGCAACAATGTAAAATTTGTAAGGGCTAGTTTACAATCCCTATTTGCCAAAATGACAACTTTTTATTTCTCAACTTAATCGTTGTGGTGTTTTATAACAAGAAATGAGACGGACCAGGTATCACAAGTGGTCTGGTGGCATTTAGATACAGTTCACATACAAGTTACCCTGGTAAATGTAGAATACATTTTATACAATTCAGGGTATTCCCCAAAGCCGTATAACCCTAGAATTCTTGGGCTTTACATCTAAATTTAGGGCTTTGAAATCATTATCCCCATTATAATGAATAGGAGTGTAGGGCTTTAATTTTTCTATTGTTGCTATTTTTTAGCAATCCCACTACTCTTTAAGAAAATCATAGGGAAAACCCTGCACTTAAAATGACTCTAATAGGAATCAACTATTACATGTTTATTCAGCTGAATCTACAACACAGAATACACATAAGTCTTGAATGTTGTGTACCTTTGCAGATGGGGTAACATAATGTGACCTTGTGGGTTATACACATAGATGCTTTTATAGTATATAATTATGAAATGAAATATAGCATATCAAGTATTTCTTTGTGAATTGAAAATGGAAATTTTGACATTTGTTTTGGGTCTACATGCAATGATTTAATACCATATTCCACATTAATTAGTCTGTAGCTTACGTACAATTTTACTTCTTAACCTGTTCTCATTTTTTCCCCTTAAATTTTGTTAAATTTTAACATGGATGCATACAATCGCGCATTAGATCGATACTGACACACTGCTCGTTGTGAAATTACCTGTGAATTCCAAGTGCTGTGTGACTCAGTATACAATTATTTGGTGAATTATTTACATCAAAGAAAATGGGTAACTTCATGATCGGCCATGATCTTGTATGATTATGAACATGATAAATCCCGGTTCCCAAAAAACAAGTCTAAATATCAGACTAATATACAGAGTCTAGGCTCACCATAACCCTGGCCTTATGTTTGGACCGAGACCATGTTGCCGCCTTATATTACATTTAAACGAAATCTGAAATTTGTCCACGTCCAAAGTCTAAAATAATAGTTCCATGTTTAAGAAAGTTGCAGACGCCACAAGTTGAATCCGCGTCGATAATGCCATGTATGTACTCTCACACCAAACTTTCACGGACAAATGAAGATTGTACCTCACGGACATCGCGTACATTGCGAGATTGTACCTCACGGACATCGCGGACAATTCGAGATTGTACCTGTTGCTGCTTGATACTGATGATAACTTGGATGTGACCACGTTTTTCAAGTTGTATAGACTGCAGGTTTCGATTAATGAATTGCCTTATTTTTTTTAAATTTCATGTGTTATATATAGAGCTCACTCCGCTCGCTATTATTCTACTTTCTTAAGTATTGGGGGTTTTAATCAAGATAACACAGGCAACCGGAACCAGGCCCACATTGTTCCACTCACACTGAGTCACATGCTCAGCCAAACAGTGAACTGCCAACGTCAACGAATTCAATTTCGTGCCGATTGTTTTATTTTTACCTCCGAGTATTCTAGAGGGCGGTTATGTAAGTCCATTAGGCATTAGTACCATTACATGAATATTGATGGTGCTTTTGTTTTCTAATGCAAAACTAATGTCCTGTGTGATGGTCAATCACTGTTGACATTGACATCATCTGAGGCTGAGCGAAACTGGTGTCAGCGTTACACAGTGTCATATACACCAGTTTCGTTGCATTCAACCCACCTTTTTGTCAGCTTTGTGCTTACTGTGTCCCCTTGGACTATTAGAACGAGATCTGTGCCTATGTTTTGACTTCTTAGGTTTTATTTCTGGACTCGAAGAACGGCTTCTCGATGGCATTTCGTGGCACCTACGTCTGTTGATGAGTTCGTTTTTTTGTTGAAAATAAAACCGGAACTGGAGAAACGTGCTCTCGACATGCGCATTCTAGTTGTATCGTATGTTGCAGAAAAATTTAGCTTTCTGAAACAATAAATGATAACCGATAGATGTCGCTCCAGCTTTTGCGCTTCAGGATTCGCGGCAGTGACTTGAGTTACCACCTCTCAGTTCATTACATGGATTACAAACATACATGCGTTTAAATACATGTTCCGCGCAATATGGGAATTTGCGCGATTCCGGAATCGCGCAAATTCCCATACTGCAGATTCCGGAATCGCGCTGCGCGTTCGGGGAATTCTCAAAACGCGCGTCAATTCTGGAATCGCGCAAAGCGATTCTTGAATTGCGCTAGCCGTATAAAATGTAGCGGCGGTAAGATCAGGAGTGAAACACTGGTGTCAGGACCAGGTCCATGTGTTAATTGATCTTAACCAAGTGTAAATGTTGAAAATGGTAAATGAAGTTCCAATACCATGCGTCTTCACTGCAGTATGATGAATGGCAAGGAAATGGTCTTTCTTTTCCTTTCTTTATTTTCGTTTCTTTCTTTTTCTTTTCTTTTTTTCACCTTTTATTTACTTTTCAGTAAATTATCAGGTTTATACAACATAGAGATTAATATCAACGGCTCTGTTTTGATAAAAGGGATAACAGAAGAATTTGCGTCATACCTGAGTGTTCCCTAGTGTGATGATTCCTCTGATGAGCTGTAGGCCTATAGTTTTTTTTTTTTTCAATTATTAATATTGTGGTTGCCTTTGCAGTGCAGTTTGCCGGTAAAAAAACGCAATAATAGTAACAATTATAATGTTCAACTAAATTGTATTTTATTGATACGCCGTACAAGCTATGGCGATTAAATAGAGATTTTCTTCATGTACACGGTTTAATTGAAATTTTATTTCATTGAATTTGGTAATTCTTCCAGTTTTAGGTAGCATCGAATGCCCAAGTAACTTCGGTCATTTTAATGGGATTCTTAAAATACGCTGCGTATTTCATAAAATATTTCGATTCTGCGATAGCCTACCTGTTTTATCAACGAATCGAACTGTTATGTCCGTAAAAGGTAATCTATATCTACTGAGCCTTTGTTTGAAATTGGAAAAATCAGGATTCATAAAGTTTGAAAGGCAAGAAACATGGTCATGGTTTCCCTGACGCCAAGAGCATGTCGGGAATATTTCGACTGCATGATCATGCACGATTCCCATTGAGCACAGCGTATTTTGGACCTATCGAAAGCCGCTGGAAATCGTCTCCTGATTATGGATTGAAAGTAATACATGTATATAATATGTATTATATTCATGCAGTTTAAATGAAGCAGTGTTAACTTAAGCTGGGTACAGTTCTTCCAATTTTACATACTACCAAATGCCTAGAGATAACTGTTTCGTCTTATGATTCTTAAAATGCGATGAGCATTTCGGGAATGTCTCCTGTTTGCGGGTTGTTGATTGAATTAGTAATATGCCTATATATGTTACATATAGACGGTCTAACATTAATCCACAGGCCTATATATTAACGAATGATTAGCAGCTTTAATCTCATTAAAATGCGCTGCGCCTTTCGGGAATATCTTCCTTGAAAAATATGGCCCACATGGTAATGTGTCCCGTATGGTGCAGCGTGTTCCCCCCATCCCACCTACTTTGGGACTCTCAATTGTTTCTGTCCTCTCCTATTTTAAGATTTTCTATGGTAAGTAGACTAAGAAGCCTACACCCACATTCACAAAGTATAAATGAATGAAATACATGATTCCTGTAAAGTGCAGCGCATTTCGGGAATGTCATTGCATGCAAATTACCGTGGAGCGCAGAGTATTTTTGAATATATATATATATATATATATATATATATATATATATATATATATATATATATATATATATATATATATATATATATATACATATATATATATATATATATATATTTTACGAGTTGACAAAATCTCGGCTTTCGCTTCGCCCAATATTAGATTTTGTCATCGCGCACAACTTCATATTGCACAACCTGCCGCCCAACATTTGTTATATTCTGCAATCTAAGTGATGATATACCTTGATCCAGCAATTATTGCTCACACAATCAGCACTTATTGCAAACTTACACGCCAGTTCAATTTTTCATCATGTACACGCAAACCAAGAAAATCGAATTGTTCTGTATTTGGAATTGAAGTACCATCAATTTTTAAATCGGGTGTAAAATTTAGTTTCTTTTGTGAGAAATCGAATGTCGTGTATTTAGATTTCGCAATGTATAAGTGATCAGGAAATCACAACAATGTGGGAGCACCCATCTCTAGTTTGTAGTTAGCTCCTATGTAGAATATGTGTAAGACAATTACTGCGTATTCCCATGTTACGAACGTTAAATGTCTCTGTGTTTGCTTGTTTTCCTTTTAACCACACCATGTGTATTTGGTAAATGTCAATAAAACTCATTCCTATGTATGTTCAATGAAAGCTTATTAACTGTTAACCAACTATAGACTAAATTAAATATTTTAGAAAAGTCATCAGTAATAGAGTGACTGAGTCAAAGGTTCATAGAAGATTTATCAGAGTCGTGTTTTCGGCTCATAGAATGGATATCAAATTTTGATGTGGCTATGTTCATATCCTGTATCCCTTTTTCCAAAGTCGGGATCCACCCTTGCATACATTGTTGTGTACATGTGACTTTAGAACTATCCATAACACACGAATGTGTAGTGTATGTCACTGTTTGTTGTTGAATTGTGGTAAAAGTGGGTACCTGTTGTATGCAGCAGGTCTCACGTGATAAAATTAACAAGTAAACAAATGCGTTACAAATATGTCAAGATGAAACTACATGTACTTGTTTTAATGTTGAGTGATATCACTATAAGTATTGCATTAATATGAAACATAGACATAGTCATAGACTTCGACATTATTATAGCTGTATTCGAATTATTTTAAGCATTGAAATACCGAAAACAAGCCAAAAGAAAAATAAAAACCCAAGATTTGCTTCTGAAAATTCTCTCTCTGTACAACCCAATAACTCTAACATAGGCAAAAAACAGAATATCATATAGAGGTGCTGTTAGCTGGAATTCCCTTCCAGCCCATATCAAAGTGGCTCCAACTGTGCAAAATAAAAATTAAAAACAAAAACAAAGAAACAAAAAACAAAAAAACAAAAACAAAAAACCCCACAGCCTATGCACCCACTTTTCAAATAAATAGAAAGGTGGGTGCACAGGCTGTTCGACATAGGTGGACATAATATAATATTTACATTTGTTATTTTTGTTAGCATTGAAAGAATAGGAACGGTAGTGTAGTTCATGAGGCAATGGTTACACTAGAGCATCTCGTGCAACCAACGTGCTGCGCAATAATATTTTCCTAGTTTTGTGTTCCAGGAGTTGCCTCGACAACTGATGGCTGATGTAGTAGCCCCGCCTACTTGGCTCCTCCCACTAGTAAACAAAAAGGCGATTTTTTGTAAATTAACAAGCTAAAAACGATTTTAAATCAACTATCAATGATAATACTTACTCTTATGTCAATAGAAATTGATGTTAAATGTAAATATAAGAATTAAACTTCCTCTCTAGTGTAATTACGGGCGCATGGTTGCAGTTTGTGTGACAGGCATTTCTTTGATGACGCGCTACCGCGCGTCATCAGAAATGCCTGTCACACAAACTGCAACCATGCGCCCGTAATTACACTAGAGAGGAAGTTTAATTCTTAATTGTTTAATATCCCAACAAATCTATTTGCCAGAATATAGACTGAATCTGACCTTATAACTTATTATATATATATATATGTGTGTGTGTGTGTGTGTGTGTGTGTGTGTGTGTGTGTGTGTGTGTGTGTGTGTGTGTGTGTGTGTGTGTGTGTTAATTTTACATTTCAGTCACTCAATTAGGTGTATAGATATAGGCTTTTATATTGCATTTTATGTTACCTCATTATTGCTCACCATTATTTATACTCAGTTGTCATCTAGGGCCTGGGGGAAGATCAGTGTTGGTCACTGAACTAGCGAGGGATGGTTCAACATTTTCATCACTTTAAATAAGTACTTAAAGTACGTAAGGTGGAGGGGGTAAAATGGGTTTGTACACTTTCACCGAATATGGAAAATGATGATCAAATTTTGGCCTATTTTATGCAATTTTAGTATGATTTTTTTTTTTTAAATCAATTTTAAAGTACTAACATGGGGGAGGGAGGAGGGTCATGAAATTTAGTACCCCAAGTACTAATTCAAAAAATGGTAATGTTGAACCATCCTAACCCTGGTTAAAAGAATGAAGTCTATATATAAAAACCAGTTCACACCCCCCTCCCCAAAAAAAAAAACAAAAACAAAAACAAAAACAAAAACAAAAAGATGAAAAATATTCCACAGATTTAAACAAACAACATTTTGACACAGACATAAGTATCATAAAATACAATATGTAGTCGAGTCTGTAAAGCTAGGATGCAGGATGAAGCAAGATTCGTTCAAGCACATTATTGTCACCATTTGCGTCCTTGCCATTTGCAGACGTGATTGCCATCTATTGACAAAACAATAAACCAATTTGAATGGAAATTATGCTACCTTACCAGTAACACCGTAGGCCTCTGGCGGTCAAGGTCACGAGATGAAACCAAAACAGGTGAGACAAATGAAGTACTTTGAGATGTTTGTTCCTTGCAGATTACAGGTACGTTTTTAAACAGGCATGTTCCCAGCGACCGACAAACACCCTCAAGATGACAAAGGGGACTCCCCGTAGGTAGATGCCTCTTCGCCGCCTCCATGTTCAGACCCAGGCTGTCATTTGTTCCCATTGACATGGTTGAACTCGTGACTATTGTCAGTATTGACAATGTAGGTCACAGTTTGGTCCAGTACCCAGTGACAGTCACTTGTCTCGGATGCACTCTGTGGTGAAGAAACAACGGCCACTTTTGCATAGTAAAGCAGTGCAACCATAGTGATCCCGTCTTTTCGGCGTAAGTAATTAGCGGTTTTGATACTTTTGAATAGTCACTTGATTGTCTTGAAACTTGAATGTTTCACAGCTTTGTGCAGCTTGTGCCATGGTATGGCTTGCCGTGGAAAGTGGTATTATCTGATCACTGATCATGATTTACGAATAACAGAAGACTTATTCTCAAAGAATCCATATTTTTGCTCGTACAGACGTAAGTAAGAACTTGCAGGCCTTGGCTTAGAGTTTGAGAAAATTTTCAAGACTTGGTGACTGCCAATGACTGTCTGTGCTTGAACAAAACAATGATTTTTATAATCAATCTATTATAGAAAAATGTAAAAACTTGATTAAAGATAGGGCCTTTGACTTGAAATTTGTTGTAATTTATTAGCCAGGGTTAATTTTTAGAGGTGTTTGGGTACCTACAGGGTACAAAATCGAACCCAGATTGTGTGTGAGAGAGAGAGAGAGAGGGGGGGGGGGATCGAGGGAGAGGGAGAGGGAGAGAGTTATTTTTAATTGGGCACATGAGTTCCAGCAGCATCAGATGTGAGCAGCATGATTTTTACATATTGTTAGGTGACCATAAGAGTTTTTCTTTGGCTTAATGTTTTGTTTTTTTTGTTTTTTTTTTTTTCAGTGATCATATTTGTTGCATTCAAGGATCAGAGTTAATGACTGTGTATATTTGAACCAAGACAGGTGTGAGTCATAAATTTTGCTTCAATCTTGGGGGATAAATTTCCTAAAATGTTGAGTCCTTCCAAGATAGACCAAATCCCTGCATAAACCTTGCGATTATACAGCTTTTTCTAATTCATTAGGCCATTTGTGAACATAAATTTGTTGCCAAAAAAAGATTGGGTGTATTCAAATGGGTCAACCAACTCACAGCAAAAGGTGGAGTGTATTGCTGACTTCATCACTGAGTATGTCTTTCTCTGCATTATGATCATAGCAACTTTGGATTTGCTTACCCAGAAATAGAGACTACTGCATAAAAACTTTGTGCACGATGTGATCAAACTTCCAGCAAAATGGCATCCACAGACTCATTGACAGAGAATGTTGTTGTGTCGGTATCCACTTTGGCAAAAGCAGACAAGTGTTATGCACACACACACAAAACAGAGAAGCAGGCAGAACTTGAGAACACTGATGGTAGTTCATGACCAAACAGGTGCACATAAGCAGATGATGTACAGTGTAGCAATGAGTGACCCACAGGGCTTGATGAATCTCATGCCCGGACACCCAGGGTGACCAAAATATATTGCTGGGCTACCACTTTACTCAATTCATTACCATAGATATAGGGGTGGTTGCCCATTGAAAGCTTTGGGTTACCAAGTTCTTAAAAAATTGTCCAGTCCTGGCCCAGTTGAATACTTAGTGTTTAAAGCAAAGGTTAATAAGGAATAAGGAACAATACACAAGTCTTGATGAAATGACACATGTGAAAGCAAAAGTGTCAAAACTGCAGTGACAGCAGCTTGAGTCAGGGTTGGCAGTGAAATAGAGCTTAATTGTTTGAGGGGTAGGTGTCATCATGGAGTTTGTTTTACATTTCTGGTGCAGGATGTCCATTGTTGTAGTCCTTGTTAGGATTTCCCTTGGTTTGTACAGGTGGTCCAGCTGCAGCTGTTATTTTACAATCACTGGGACTGAATATAATGCCCCCAGCTTGTTTCCACTTCAGTTATACACTGGCGGGTAGTTTAACTAGTATAAGCTGTCCAGCTAGAAAGGATACATATTGGTTCAGGGGTAAGTCAAATTGTTCTTATTTGAGCCTGTACTATACAAATAATTATGGTTTGTTTTACAGTTATTCTTCTTCCATAATGAAACTCTGCATTTATTTGCAAAACTTCACATATTTAGCTAATTCATCATTTGCCACGTTCATATTTATTTATTATTATGTTGATTGTCTTTGCTGAATATTTAGCTAAGGCAAGGAGCCGCTACTCAGAGAGACTTGTATGGGTAATAGGCTCCCAAACATGTTGAGTGGTTACCCGCTGAAGACCCTTTAATATATTTGGGCTGATACAGCCTATGTCAAAATTTTACAGAGGAACGTGTGCAATATGGACAATAGTAATTCCATATGTATAAAGGTTAGACAGGGACAGGTTAGCTTATGGAGAGTTTGGACTACAGAATAGGGTAATGACTACCAGGAAGTGGTTCTGGGCAAAATGACACAAATATAACAAAGCCATCCAACAGTGTCACAGTTCCCTCTGCATGACTTCCAGTTTGGCAATGGTCCACTGATAAATTTGGGGCCAAAAAGAAAGAAAAGGGGGAAAAATGAAAAAAATTGTATTTCTACCTACTTGATGTACATTTTTAATGGTGTATTACCACCAACAATTTTTTTTCTTTTTTTTTTTTTTTGGTAAGGATAGCCTTACCACTTCATTATTTCTGGTTTCCAGCTCTGTTTTTCTTTATTTTTCTTGCATTCTATGTTTCTGTCACCATATCATAATTAAGACAAAGGAACAATGAGCATTCAAATTCCAATAGTACATGTACAACTACAGTTAAGTTCATAGTTAAAAAGCACAAATTAACATGCAGCTTTACAAAATACATATTGGGAGATTGCAATGTCCAGTTCAGACATTTTTTTTTTCATTTTCAATATGCAAAAATGACATTAAAATATAAAATTTCATCCCATATTGATGATATCATTGAGTTCGATGTACTTTTTGGTACAGTATATGGTATTTTATGGCAAAATGCCTCCTCCTCTCTCCCATTAGTAGATTTGGCCCATGTGTTATAGCCAGCACACAAACATTAAGTTTTGTTTCTTGCTTGCATGTATATAGTAAATTAAATGACCCAGACATATGTACAGGTTTGGATGAGTGAGACATGAGTAACTACAAGGAACTGTAAGGCTTCAGTACTCACAACATTGTTCCTGAAGGAAAATATACCTAAAAAGACACTCGTGTTTGACATTTTGTTGCATGATGGCCAAAAAAGTGATAAAAAGTTCGGTATTGTGCCCACCAATGAAAGGCTATCACAAAAAGTGAAGGGAACATGGGGTGGACCAGAGAAAATCGTAGCTCCTGCAAATTCGTGCAAGGCTACACCTGCAAAACATGATTGGCATTCACATTGTCCATTAATAGGGTTTTTTTTTAAATATTTAATTTACTTTTTTTTATTACCTGCACAGTCCATTTTATGACCAAAAAATCTAACCACTCATGTAGAATAAAATGAAAAATATGCAGACAATGTTGGAAAATGCCAAGGAATTCAAGTCTCCAATCCATTCCTCAGCATTTCTCAGCAAAAATGCTGAGGAATGCTGAGATGCCTTTCACTCTAGCCTTTACCTCGGCATTTCTTGGCAAAAATGCTGAGAAACGCCGAGCTGAGGAGTAGAGTCAAATGTACCTTAGTGTTTCTCAGTAACATGCTGAGAAATGCCAAGGGGAGAGTAGCATTGCAGTAGACCTCAGTGTTTCTCAGCAAAATTGCCGAGAGATGCCAAGAAAAGGATGTTTCTACAAATTTCCTTGGAATTTCTCAGCTAAAAGCGCCCCAGAGTGGCCCTTTCTCAGCATTTTGGCTCTCCTGGTGTGACATAATTACTTTCTCATTCCAGTAAATCTGATATGTGTCACAGCAAATGCATCATTGAAGATTTAAGAGCTTAATGATGGCAGGATGGGCTGACCGTGAAGAACACATATCAAGGTTTCCATGCTTGATGATGCACACAAGATATTAGTGAAACCTGCATGTACCTCTGAAGCATCCCAGAAGATCACATCAAACTTAAAGACCAACTAAAACGGCCTGATTTATTCTAACAACAAACATGGCTGCTTTGGAGTATGGAGTAATTGCTGAGGACCCACTAGGTGCCTGTCCATACACGAAAGACTTCAAAACATTGTGCCGATGGAATGAAACAGAGGTTCCTGTATATGACATAATGGTGGATGATCCTAGCTGTATGAAAGTGTCCCCATTTCCTTACAGGGAAGACCTCAATGCTAAAATGATATTATGGTAAGTATGTAGCTTGGTAAGAATTTGTTGTATTGCAACTTTACGAATAAGAGTGTGTGGGTAAAGCAGCCTTGTCCATGTTGTGTTACTCACAAACTGGCACGAGAGTTAGGGTGTACTTGGTCGGCAGAAAACATGTTCGAAACTGCTGCATAAAATATTAATATTGCTTTAGAAGCCATTTTGCCTGCTTTTTTCAAAATTTGACAAACTGTGTGGCCTTAAATTTGTGTTCTGCAAGAAGTTCTCACATACATTAATATATTCCATTTAGTAAATCCTGGCAAATTTACGGGCATGCCCTGCTAACAAGAATCACCTGTTTTGAGCTGCTCGTTTGAGCGGGGGCCAAGAAACCTTTTCCACAACAGCAGCTACTGCGAGATGACTCTAAATTTCAGTCATTTGTACATGACCATAATGACAGTTCAGTTGGTTGACTAAAAGTTATGAATAATATTTATAATCATGTAATTTAATACATGTCATAAATTCATGTTGCAATGTTCAGACCTTCTGTTGAGGTGTGCTTCTACACTATTAATCATTTTGTAAAAATATACAGGACGTTAATCCCAATGGACATTCACTTTTGGGCATCAAATAAAAAAAATTGTAACTTTGCAGCCATGTTTAAAAATAATACCCTGGAGTTTTGGAATGCAGGCTTCAATTTAATGGTAGTCTGGTGATCCACAGCACCCAATGAAAGTTACAGATCACCACCATAGATTACAGTGGGAGTTCGTTTGACCACCAAAAATTTTGAGTGCTGCAATATTAATTTTTGCTGTTTCATCAGGGTCATTGATTTACTCGGTGTCATAATAATACAAAATAGTTCTATGCCATGTATGAGCATTACGTTTATTCACTGAAAATAATTTAGAAATACACACTTTGGTAGGTAGTATTGGTACAAAAGTAGGTGACCACCAGAATTCAGAAGGACCACCAGATGTTACCAGCTGGTGGCCCTTTTGGCTACCACCTAAATACATGTACATCATGTATCTTAAAATCTACCCGTGGAATGTTTGGCTGAAAGTCTTATTTCAAGCCCTTATTTTCATAATGAATTTTAAGAATTTGCAGATCGAAATCAATATATTTGTGTGTGTATGTGTCTGTGTACATGTGCTGTATTTTCTCACATACAAGTACCCAAAGCTGATACTTTAATTCCAAGTACTATCTAAGATTTATGGTTTGTTATGTGACATCAGTTAAACACACAAATCAACAGATGCTTGAATGAACTTAGTGCTGAGTACCAGATGACCATACAATGAAACTAAAAATATATGAAGCAAACTGAACATAAACATGTACCTCATTTTGGAATGGGAAACTGAGAGCCAATGAGCCGAATAGCTTAATAAACGTTTTACTTATAATAACATTAGAGTTAAATTGTATGAATTTTATATTTTTGGTAAGCATGGCCTAGCAAAAATATGGAAGACCTGTAACTGGTGACTCCAGCATTACAAATGTTGGCCTGATTGTTGTGGATTTTTTATTTAACCATTATTAAAAAAAATGAAAAAATAAACAAGTGTGAAAAAGCAGGGACTTCCTGTTATTATAATTATTGCTAGAAAAATGCCTTCTCATGACTCCCGAAAAATAGAAATAAAGAGCTAAAAAATTGGAACATGTTTATGTTGAAAGCCCATAATTTGAGTATAAGCCAATTGTTAGTCAATTTTGTTCGTGGTCTGTATGCTCATTAATTAGGAATGGTATGTGTTAATGAAAACCATCCATCAGAGCACTACTGTAAATACACCTAATTTCAGTATATTTTAATTTTTGCTTATTTTACTTTTGGCACAAAAGTTTTAAAAAGGAAAACAGAATGAAATAATATTTTAGCATGTGTGTGTGTTTGATGGGAATTATGGTAGAAGTGATGAAACTAAAACTTTGTTGGTTTAAACATATTTTTACTTCAAAATCCATCAGGGGAACAGATAGAGTCTACTGTATATTAACCCCCCTCTCTGAAACTTGAGCTTGAAATGTAAAAACTAAAAATTTATGCATGTGAAAATACACTTGAAGTTACTATATGGTGTATCTTTCCATACGGTATCTGAACTGCTGTAACAATGGGGATGGCTTCTACTGGGAGGGACATGGTGCTTAATATGATATGTATGCCTGCATTTATACTTGCTGTATAAAAAAAGACCTCTAATGAGGGTTTGGCCTGTGACAAGGGATGTCTGTTAAATAGTGGGGTCAATGTACCAGTCTGTCTTGATTACCAGTAAGTTCAGAAGTGGATGTTCAAAGCTGCTGGATTAACCCTTTCCCCCTTGAATTAAGACTGAGTCAACAGCTTTCCTTGGCATGGGTTGGGCACGAAGTGCCCAACCCATGCTAAGGAAAGCTGTTGACCTGGGGCATGTGATTTTGATAAGTCTCATGTACATTTCTCAGCGAAATTGTTTTTCATAACTGTTGAAATGAGTTTAAAACACTGAAGCAGACGACATTTGACCACCAGCCGGTTTTGGCCGGTTTGAGGGGGAAAGGGTTAACCTGTCATGTGTTCATATGCTGATCAGATCCCAGCTATCTGAGTGGTCCTGTGGTTGCATCTGGTTACTTGTAATGCTAAGGTTCCCCCCCCCCCCCCCCCAGATATGCATAATGTATGTGTTTACTAGGTGATTTAGTCACCAGAACTAGTATCATATAGTCTGGTTAATTCCCATCATTGTCTGCAACTTGAACAGTTTGAAAACTGTCTTTTTGTGAAAGTGTCTGATAACTTCTCAAATAGCAAATGAAATCTTGGTAGCTGCGAAACTGTATTAATAAACTTAACTTTCTCATATAAAAAAGCTAAGTTTATTATTCATTACTAAATTGTAGAAGTGAGCACTTAGTATTTTGTCAATACATAACTCAATGGGAGTATACACTACCAGCACACCAACATGTCTGTGTATTGGGTTGTGGGCCTGGCACATATTATGTATGTATGTATGTATGTATGTATGTATGTATGTATGTATGTATGTATGTATGTATGTATGTATGTATGTATGAATGTGACCCGATCTTCTGCATGTAGATATGATACATACATAGCCATTGAAGTACATGTACATGTACATGTACATGTACCAAAAAGCAAATGTGCACTGTATTGTTATGTCAGTGGAGTACATGTCAGCACACATGAATATGATGTTTGTGACCTCATCAAAACATGCAAGTATTTAATGAATTAAATAAGACACACACAGAGAATGATTTTACCTTGTTGTGGTCAGGGTTTTTTCAAGTAGAGTCATCTTGTATTTATGCAACAGGTCAGGAGACTTGACCGAGTTGAACGCCGAAGCTATTGTAAATTCCACAAATGAGTCACTGAATGACAGAAACCCACTCAGTGAGAGGATATTTAAAAGAGCAGGTCATGAACTCAGAGATGAAATAAGAACAGATGTGAAAGGTGAGTGGATTTTTTTCCTGTCCATTCCAGTTTTTTTTTTTTTCCTAGGGATCCAAAGCCTTATAATTGATGAAGATCGACTAAATGTTGGATGCTTGCTGATCCTGGTACTGGAAATTTGCCAACACAGCAGTAATCCTTCCTTTGAAAGACCAAGTTATAAGATAAAGCGGGTCCTCTCCCAATGGATGTCAAATAACATGGAAAAGATAGCTCTAGGGAATTGACAAATGTGGTTTTAAAAGACAGGTACATACTTGTAGTCTCCCATAAAAGTGGCCTCACAGGAGGGACTACTATGATGAGAAATTGAGTGTTATTTTTTTTTTAATCAAAGCAGTGCTTAGACAAAAAAAAGCAGATGTCTAAAAGGTAGCTACATACTTGTAGTCTCCCATAAAAGTGGCCTCTCACAGGAGGGACTACTATGATGAGAAATTGAGTGTTGTTGTTGTTTTTTTTAATCAAAGCAGTGCTTAGACAAAAAAAGCAGATGTCTAAAAGGTAGCAAAAATTTGTGAAGTTCCCTTAGTTGACACAAGTAGTCTACTGATGGGACCTACCTCTACATTTAACAATTCTGGACAAAGCCAGATTAACCTGGACACTTGTTTGCAAATATGTACATGCACATTCATTTGTCTTGAACAGATTGATTTATTCTTAGTTATTTGATTTTTGAACCGTCATACTGGGTAGTCTCTTTTATGGGTTAGGGTGAGTTAACCTTTCAAGAGAAAGCCAGATTTACTCACAGATTTGTATGGTCTGCCGTGGTGGTTATCCTGTGATGTAAGACCTTCTTCATGGCAAGTTATCACTGTGATCATCCAATGCTAGCAGATTTATACAAATTTATGTCATGTACAATTTATTACAAAGTTTGAACACTTAACCCATTCCCCCCCTAAACTGACCAAACCGCCTGGTGCTCAAATGTCATGTGCTTGGTTTCCACTAATTTCAACAGTAATTGAAAACAATTTGACTGAGAATTGTAGATGAGACCTATCAAGATAACATGACCCATTTCAAGGGAAGCTGTTGTCTCGGTCTTAATTACAGGTGGAAAAAAAAAATGATAAAAAACCAGGCAAGACCAGTGGCGAGGGATGCCTATAGCAGCGGAGACCCGACTGGTTTCTTTCTCTGTGAACTCATCAGGGGACATTTGAAAACACTTTTACGTCGCTCGCTTATATAGCAAGGAGGCAACATTGCTACGGGCTGTGAGGCAATATCACAAATATAGCGCCTTGGCGTCGAACTGGTCTACTGGTCTAACTGCCGTGGTGGCAGGTCAAAGTGACGTGCATTAGCTATGGCACGTCCTGCAAGGTTTGACATATCCATTCTGAATGACGACTGGTTTGACCCTGGGGGTCAACCCTATGGCTCAATATCAGCAGCACTGCTGTCAGATGGAGGATTATGTCCATCAATTGTGGCTATTAATAATTAATAGCAAGGAAAAGCTTCAGAGTGTTTTCTGTGCAAACAGGTCAGTTGTGCACTATGTCATGTATGGGTAGATAGGGGTAGAGCTTAAAATTTGGCATATGACTTGGCAAGAGACCCTATCTAAAGAAAATAGTAGTGATGAGGACCTCCATGCAACTGGTGTGTCCACAGCATCCATATTTTTTCCCCTCATGGGACTAGATCGACAGTTTTCCTCAGAACACTTTGGATGCAATGTGCACAGAGTGCACTGAGGAAAACTGTTGACTAACGAGGTATTTATGTTTAACTATACTAACTTCAGGCCTGCTCTGGTCCCCTCAGTTGCTAGGCAACCAAACTATGCCACCTCCATGAAGAGGGCACTTGTACCACTTATGTTACTTAACCATTCAGAAGTAATACTTTTTCTACCAAAGTAATGAACTTTTCTGAATACCTTTAGCTCTTGTATATTTTAAAACTTGTTGAATGATTTTTCTAAAGCATTTTGCTATCTCAAGGTGTTACTTTTATCATGGAATTTCATCTGGCCCTGCTTTGCACATGAACCTGCCTTCCTTCCTGTCAAGTTTCTTGCTGCAGTATTAGTGGCACCACAGGATCCCAGTTAATATGAATACCTCAGACTTTCCATATGATCTTGATTATTGAAAAAAAAGCAGATGGCATTTATGACACAGGGCCATTTCTAATAGCGTTACAGTGGCCCCATTTTTCTGAAGCTATCTAAGGTGCATCAGAAATGTGGCTTCATGAGAGGAATGGCCTCTCTTGAGGAGGAACAAAATGAAAATAGGGAACAGCAAGAGTAGAAGGTTCATGTGTCCTTCCTGTGGAGGGAACTTTTGGCAGAAGGTTATAATAGTGTATTCCCAGTACTTTCCGTTGTAATTTGCAGTTTATTAACTGATTAACCTCTGTGCATAGAAACACCATATTTTCCGTAGTAAATCTACATGTACGTGTATAACATGAAAGATTCTCAGCATTTTATTTCATTCTCTTTAAAAGTGACAAGTTTATTCTAGGTTACTTTAACATATAAACCAACGGGAATTCACAACTCTAGCTTTAAGGATTTTGTGTACTGGTATTGAGTTGTATATTCAGCTGAATACACATGAAATTGTATATTGTGACCTTTCCCTATTGCACACTTGCTACTGCATGGAGTAGTGGCTGACATGGACAGGGGGTGGGGGGGTGGGGGGGAGCACTTATAAAATTTAATAAGACTGCTGTAATTTGTAATCATGAAAAGTTGTATGTTAATACATCAATATGAGGTCCCTCAAGGTTAACAAAGCACTAGCATTTGTTTTAAAGTTATAATCTCTCTCTTGGATGATTGCTTCCACTGCAGGACTGAGACATCTCTTTATTTCTTGAATATTAGACCATGCTGACAAACCATCTTCTCGTAAACTCCTTAATTATACATACAATTGTACATTAGTGCGTCCAAGTTCCAATGAAGGACCACCTGTTTTGACAGATCTCAAGTTGCCAATCTGCAGAGGTGGTCTTTCAAACTGGGTTTCTCTGTATGATCCATCAAAGGGTTTCAACCATCACCAGTAAATTATCAATATTGAGATTCAAGCCTATCCATATGGCCTATCAGTGTCAATGTTTAGAACTAAGAGATCAATGATCTTTTAACTGTAGTTCAGGTGAAATGAAATTTATCACTTTCTGGATTGTGACAACTTGAAATGTGGTTTTGCTGGCTAACATTTGTTTCAGAGAGCTGTCAGATTCCAACAGTTGTCAAATTCCATGTAGGTTGAGGAGACCAATCAGACAGTGCTCATTGCATCATTAGCATAGGTTTAATAGCACATTTCATGTTTAGACAAAAAAATATCCCACTTCTTTTGACATAAGACATTGTAATGACTTTGAGGGTATGAACCATCTCAACTTTGTCTGCTTTGAACACAGGTTGCAAGACTGGTGAGGCAAAGATAACCAAAGGTTACAAGTTGCCTGCTCGATTCATAATTCACACGGTGGGCCCACGGTACAACATCAGGTACAAGACAGCCGCAGAGAGTGCTCTCTACAGTGCCTACAGGAATGTCCTGCAGCTAGTCAAGTAAGTAACATCCTTTGTGAACTCTTTCAGTGTCAGTCATGTCTAAAGGCAATTTACTTAAGTCAAACTAGTCTGAATTATCATTAGGATCCCAGAATCATATTCCCCGCAAAAAAGACCTTTCATTCAAGTACCAGAATGCCTATAGTTCAAGAGAGAATACCTCAGGTCAACAACTTTTCTCGGCACACATTGTGCACATTGCACCCAGTGCACGCTGAGAAAAGCTGTTGACTCAGTCCAAAATTTGACATTTAAAAAGTTAAACCCTTTCCACCTGAGAGTGCCCAGATGTAAATTGTCATCAGCTTTACGTTTTTACTTAAATCTCATGTGAGCAGAAAACATTTTGCTGAGAATTGCAGATAAGACCCGTCATGGTGTCATGCCCCAGCTCAACGGCTTTTCTTGGTTCAGGTGCAATGCATGAAACCCATACCAAGAAAAGTCATTGACCCAGTTTTATTCTGAAGAGGAAAAGTTAAATACTTGTGTGTTTTTTTTTTAAAAGAAAGTACATTATTTTATAATGCTCATGACTGTAACATGATAACCAAACCAGGCCATGCATTGTAGGTGGCATATGTTTTCTACTGGCTAGGTATGCAGAAAAAAAAATTGAAGTGGTGAATACCAGTACTTTCACATGATATTAAAATGGCTATAATTCTGGTAAAGTTGATTGAATTATTTTCTTTACTAAATGGAACTCTCCAAATATGGTTGGCCACCAGTGCCTGTCATGCATGTCACACATTTGTGCAATATTTATGCAAAGTTGTGGCTGTAAACAGACCCTTCTGTTGGGACCACTTCTCAAATGTTCCAAGCATGGTTGCTATATGCACTATATGGATTTTGTAATGATTTCAGGTTGAAATTCCTCGCAAAAGAACCTTTCATTCAAGTAGCAGCTTGTCTATACTTGCAGAAAAACATGCAGTGGTCCAGGTCAATAGCTTTCCCCAGGTCACCTTTGACACAGTCTACCCAAAGCATGTCAAGCAAAGCTGTTGCCTCTGCTGCCACCTTAGCACTGAAAGGGTTTGGATAAAATATACATTTACTGCATGGTTAATGCAGGTTTTGACGAATCTGTTTTTCTTGCAGAGAGAAAGAAATTAAATCCATAGCCTTTTGCTGTATACACACTCAAAAACGAGGATATCCACCATATGAGGCAGGTCACATTGCTATAAGTAAGTATAATGAATGATAATACATTATAATAAACATCACATGGTTAGTGATATGTCACATCTAGACTTCTTACATATATGATATGATTAAGTAGAGCATGCTCTATAATGACAAACCATCTTAGTCAGTGTCCACATGAACTAAAACATGTTTGCCAAAATCTGTTTGATTAATTTGGATTCATTATAGTTTTCTTTAAATTATACATATACATGCGGATCACAAGCAATTTAGCAAGAAAATGCAGAGACCATTTACACAGTGTTCTGGTATACATGGATTATAATATCAGTGCAATAAAAACAACTAATGCAGTAAAAATTGTAGATTTATATTGTAATCATGATAAACTGCGGTAGGAAGTATAGCCAGTTATAGTTTCGCAGACTGAGTTCTATAAATTCTGCGCTCCTCTCAGCTTTGAGTGTGAAAACATGGAGCATTGTCTGCTTGGGAGGCAAATGACAGGAAATATCTTTTTTTTTTTTTAAGGTTTCTAAATTGGAAATTGTTAGGTGTAGATAAATAAAATGTTTTGCTACTTTTCAAATACATGTAAACCTTTGTAGGTGGTGATCATAATTGCGTTCATTGTTGTAGAAAATGGCAAGAAAAACATTACCTGAAGCTATTTTGGTCCCTACTAACAGAACAGATCCAAAAATGTCCCCTCAGAACAGATCAACCTTTGTTAGGGGTTTGATAACACAAAAAATATCAAGGTATGGACTGTCTAGATAGTCTTTCAAGACAGGTTTATCTGCTAAATGGACAATATCTTACTTGACAGGGACTGTGAGAAGATACCTGGAAAAGTATGAAAACAGCCTGGACACTGTCATCTTTGTTGTGACAGGAGATGATGAGGTAGATCTCACTTTAGTACTCTTTTGGTGACCAACTGGCACAACTTTTTTGAGCATGTACATGTACTTTGTACCAGAAAATGTTTGTGAAAATGCCATACAGACAGCCTGTACTTAAACTGGTACAAGGTGAATCTCTGTCTGTCTGTCTGTCTGTCTGTCTGTCTGTCTGTCTGTCTGTCTGGTTGTTCGTCTGTCTGTCCACCCGTGCCCGTCCCCCCCCCTCTCTCTCTCTCTCTCTCTCTCTCTCTCTCTCTCTCTCTCTCTCTCTCTCTCTCTCTCTCTCTCTCTCTCTCTCTCTCTCTCTCTCTCTCTCTCTCTCTCTCTCTCTCTCTCTCTCTCTCTCTCTCTCTCTCTCTCTCTCTCTCTCTCTCTCTCATTTAAATAGCTTGTTAATAATTTCAGTATTGCTGCAAGAGAGACATCTTTTCAATATGTACAGTAAATGTTGTTTTTTGCTGCTGACATTTTGAAGTTGCCCACTCCTACTATTATCAGAGCATTATAGAAGTTGATAGTTTATTGATGTTGGATGGTTTTGTGGCTTATAAACATTTTAACATAATATATGCAATTAGTTGTGCCACATTCATAATACATGTACATAAATGGGCAGTAGATTGAAAGACATTAATATGTTTAAAAAAAAACACATGATGGCCTTTTTCTGTTGCAGGATGTTTACATATCATTAATGCCACTGTACTTTCCAAGGAGCAAAAGTGAAGAAGATTTTGCAGCCTACCACTTACCATATGATATAGGCAATGAAGATGGAGAGCCAATCATTGCAGAAAGAAAGATCAGAATTCTGGCAAGCCCACAACACATGCACAGCGTAGGTGTTACATAATAATTATAATCACATAACTTACTATATTAGTACATGTATTGTAAAACTGTCATATGAATACAGTGTACCATGGTCTAGTGACCTCATTTAGCACTTATTTGATCCCTTTCACCTTGTGGGGCCAAACAGTACATGGGAAGGGTCAGACTCATAGAAGTCCTTCATGTGGCATATTGCTATGTAAAGTAATACTATATGTATATGTGAGTGTCAATAGCAGTTACCAACTTTTCAGTTTCATGACCTTCTCATGAACTCCCTTTGTAAGAAACTTTGCGTTAAAAAATAAAAAAGAAGCAAACTGGCTACCCATGTATTTCACATAGGTACCTGGGAACCAAAACTATGGCGATAAGTCAGTTTATCAAAGGAAAAGTCCACCCACCCACCACATTTTCCAGTTTTTTGGGGGGAAGACTGGTCTGTCTGTGTTGCAGCTATGAAACACACAAACATTTTCCAGTACCAATGAGCCTCAGTGAAGTACTTTGCTCTTCAAGTATGCTTGGTTTCACTACTTTATATGCTTACAAGTGGCTTTTCTAACCATCATCTGGCTTCCAGGTCATGCCACTTAATTACGCTATTAAATTAATTATATGCTATTTTATGTTTGGGCACAGAGCATCATCACCTAATTTAGTGTCCTTGTGTTATGACGTCAATTAAATTGGTCACTTGGAGTCTTCCTGGGATCCTCTTAAATAAAAAGTCACTATCATAATGTACTCTGTGTCATCATATTGGTGCCTGTGCATGTCTTTACATTTGGTTGTGCCACGCGGCTATGTTCTGGTATATGTATCAATAAGTGTATGGATGGGACAGCTCCTTGTGACAGAAATTTTACCTTTTCCGTTGAAAATAATTTTGTCTTAATTGTTGTAATTCTTGTATTAAAGGTTGAATTGATTATTTTTTTTGCAAATTGTTGCATGTTTCAGAAGCTGGGGGCCATGGCTTCTTCTTGTCTAATTTGCCATTCTTGGCCATGAAAGAAGCACTCAGTACATACCTTTGTATTTAGTGTGCAATGCACATGATGGCATATAGATTGTTGGAATATTAGGCATGCGTATTAACCCTTAAGGTGCTAACCATAGCTTTAGTCGTTTTCTCATTAGTGTTAAACATGTTACGGTTAAAAGATTCAAATTCCTCATGAAGATACCTTTCATTGAAATACCAGCAAGCCTAGTCTAAAGCAAAAAGTAGTCTTAGTCAACAGCTTTCCTCGGGGAAAAGCTGAGGAAAGTTGTTGACTCTGCCTTAAATCAGTGCTTTAAGGGTTAATTTCCTGTCAAATTGATGACACTATTGCCAGACAATGGTGACAGTCAGGTGCTATGATATGAGTGTACTAATGGAAAACCAAGGGTGTTGCCAAAATTTTTGGAAATAAAGAACACTTATTGCAAACAAAGGAGCCCTCCTCACATAACAAGCTCAGTGTGTGTCGGGAGGATGACTGAATTTTTAAATGGTCAGTTTTGTCCAGGTTGCTAGTTTGGCAAGAGCAACATATTTTTGATACAGGGATCTGCCTGTGGAAGGGTTCCTCTGTATACAAGGATACAGGCAAAAACAGCATCACAGCTATAAATTTTATGAATGTTCCTTACATACCTTTATTTATTGTCATACGGGTAATAGGCTCTGAAACATGTTGAAAAGTTACCCATTGAAGACCCTTTAATTTATTTGGGCTGATACAGCCTATGTCAAAATTTTGCAGAGGAACGTGTGCAAGATGGACAATAGTAATTCCATATGTGTATAAGTTAGACAGGGACAGGTTAGCTTATGGAGAGTAAAGAGTTTGGACTACGGAATAGGGTAATGAGTACTAGGAAGTGGTTCTGGGCAAAAAGACACAAATACAATAGTGTCATGGTTACCTAGTTACATCCACATGTGCCTCCCTAAATACACAGGTAAGGGAACCATAAAGTCCATTTAAGGACAGGCAAGACACCAAAACTAAATCCCACTTTAGTCAATCCCAGCTCAAAATGTATTTGCGTTAGGATAACATATCATATATGTGTGTACTCATCATACTCCAAAGAATTTATATGTCCCATATTTAGGTGTCTGTGATTTTAATTGCTGAATAAACAATTGAAAGTTGGCGGCAAAGCATCCACCCCATAAATGTCGATATAAGTCACTAATTATTTGTGATAAAATCATAATTACACTTGGATCTTAATCCTGACATATTGGCAACAAAAAACAATCCTGCGATTTTTTATGTTTGGTTTCTTTTTTCTGTTATCCATCCTCAAAGTTTGACGTTTCAATTTTCCCTTTGATTTTCAGGATGTTCATTTTCTTTATTTCATGGAAAAAGAACAAAGCAAAATTTAGAAAATCGCTGAATCCGTTTTGCAGTTCAGATATTAAAGAATCAAAAGCCTTTAACCGGATTAAATTTCGCCTAGCTGTTTTCTTGGAATAACCATTCTTAGGTGGGGCTCTCATCCTATTATCCTTTCTGAGAAAACAAGCTTCAAAGGCCTTTGATGTTGATCATTTGCCTCTGAAACAATACCATTTGCTCAAGTTGAGCTGATATTTGTACAAAACGTAGCAAACATAGTCCCTGAACATTTGGGGAGGTTGTCAATCAATTCTTGGCCAATCACATGAATAAAAGAGCCTTTGAAGTACGGAAAACATTATTCAGCGCTTTGTCAAATGGCAATAGCGACAGTCTGGTTTCAAAGTGTGACGTCATGGAGGCGGCCCTTCTGGCCCCTTGACCTCAAGCCTGGCAACGAAAGTTGTGTTGCCTTGCTTTGGTGGGGCGGTCTGCGGCCGCTCATGGTCAGCGTACGGATGGCGGGTTTGGTCTGCCGCCCCCTACCTCTTCATCCTGTTTTTAGGGATAGTGTTTTATTTTATTTACTCATCTCCTATCTGTATACTTTATGTAGTTAGCTTGTTAGACTTGTCTTTACACTTAAATACTTAGTTAGCTGGGGGTAATCCATCTCGGCACGGCATTTGAAGTTTGAAGGGACATCGTCTGAGGATTTCCCGCTCCTCTTGAACATTTAAAGTCTCCCTTCATTGGAACGCAAAACAAGCAAGATAACTATAAAATAAACCACTAAGGCTATGATATGTTAGCATGTTTGTATCTTTTCCCTGCCCACAGGCACACTTTCGGCATGCTGCCTTATTTCGCATTGCGGCCCTGATACCTCTCTCTTTTTGCCATGGGCCGTTCCTACCTGCAGCCACGTGACAGGCTGTTAAGTATGATTGACGGGTGGCATTGTTCCGTTTAGTGGCTGAAAACTGCAAGAATGACACATGGGCGTTCGGATGTCCACATGCCTGTGTGGTTTTTGGCGTTTTTCTCATATTTCTACTTCAGTTAAAAGCTCGAAATTTTGACAAATAATAGAAAGGACATTCATCTTGTAAAAAACGTTAAAATTTCAAAATCGGCCATGCAAAGGTTTTTGGTGTCTTAACTGTCCTTAACAGTATAAAAAGAGTGTTCACAGGAGTAATGCCTTCGAATACAAAAGGTACATCATACACAGATGTTAACTTAAAGTACATGTACATGCATGTTCTGTTGTGTAGGCATAAATACACTTGCTTAAGTATACAAGTGCTTGTTTCAGAATCTGTCACAGAAGATTTAGAAGAGAGTGTGGACATAAGTGCAGCGTTTGAGACATCTGTGGCAGTTGGGAACCATGCCTTTTCAAAGATGGAGGCTGATAAAGATCGAGAAAGAAAAATAAGAGTACGTAAGCAGCTGAGCGAGCAGCTGCAAATACAAGAACAGGAAAGAAGGTGAGTTTGATTTCACTGTATCTTTTTTTCACATGTCTTTTTTTTTTTTTTCATTTCATCAAAAAGTAGACCAGGAGGGAGTCTTCATGGTTCAGAAAAATACAGTTTCTACAAAATTAGAATATACATCATTATTCATAGATATAGATCCAAGTGTACTGGATCATTTATCAGGGCTGTAAATCCTCAGAATTTCTCCAGAATTCAGGATTTTTACAACAAATGCTGGAATTGAAAAGAGCTCAGGTTCTGCATAAAAGGAACAAACTGATGTAAGTGCAGAGAGGTACTTACGGGTTGGATGAATTTTAGTATTTTTTCCTTGTCACTGGTTACATCCCTGATTCATAATACACTTGTATTGCATCTTGAACATAGGACCATCCATATATCTAAATACATGTACGTAGTCCATCTTACTTTTTTTTAACAGCCATTAGAACACCTTACATATAATCTTATGTAAGAAAACTGTCTAGTTTCAGTGTAAGCCTACATGTGCAAGCAGCTCTTGACTCCTTTTTTTTTTTTTTTTTTTTTTTTTTTTGTCACCTGGCTTCAATACTTTTGGACAAGAAAAAACACAATTGTCATACTTTGATCGCGTTAACCATTCTTTGGGTTTAAGCATGTTAAAGTTATTTTCATATTGATCTTGCATTCATTTACAGCCTTTATATGCTTTGTCAGCTGATAAAATTTTATCAATATTGTCTCAATTGACATCTCAAACTGTCATCCCAGTTGATCAATGTTGATGCCAGTACCTGAACTCTTTCAGTACCAATCACCACAAAGTTGTGCTCATCAGGATTACTATGATAATCCAAGATACACATTCCTGGTGTAAAGGCCTGTGGTCATTTTAAGTGGAGTCCAGGGACAGATCTAGGCCTTCAAAATATGCAGCCTAATTGGGAAGTAAAACAGTAATTACTGCAGAATTCAACCTAACATTATGATTCATGTTGAAATAAATTAGCCATTTGCAAATTTCTCTAGCCAAATGACTGAAACATTTAGTATTTGGCTAATGGTGCCAGTCGTACCTAAGTAACAGCATGGCTACACATGTAGTTGGACAGAAGGTAAGAACATTCCAGGTCAGCAGTTTTCCGTAGTCTACAGAAAATGTGCCAAGGAAAGCTGTTAACTTAACCCTTTCCCCCTTAAACTGGCCAAAACTGACTGTGGTCAAATGTCTGCTTCAGTGTTTTCAACTGATTTCAACAGCAATGAAAAACAATTTGACTGAGAATTGAAGATGAGACCTGTCAAGACAACAAGACCCAGGTCAACAGCTTTCCTAGACATTGGTTGGGCACTGAGTGCCCAACCTATGCCGAGGAAAGCTGTTGACTCAGTCTTAATTTAAGGGGGAAAGGGTTAAGTATCTAAGCCAGTACTGAAAAGGTCATCTACTGTGGAGATGAGCCACCCGAAGCAGTTGACAAAGGCTGATGTGGTGAAAAGTCATATTAATGATACTCAGATACATGAAATATTTATTTAGTGACGTAAGTTATGAGGGACTGAAAGTCAAATTTCTTTGCAGTGTGGCCCCTTGATCTGATATGTTCAGACATCTGACGCATGTTGCAGGGAACAGTTGGGGTCATTGCAATGAGTTTTCACTGTACCATTGGCAGCAAACATGATTAAGAAATAACTTTCACAAAAATCTTCATTTTGGTTTACATGATCATCGATTTGTACAAATACATGAACATATATGTCGTCATTGATAGTGCAATAGCTTTGGTCCAAATTAGCTAGTACTGTGAGCTACCGCTGCTACGCAGCGATCGCACCCCTGCTTTTTACTTGGCAGCTGGCCTTTCGCCGTTGCTGGGTAGGTCACTCGATCCTCAGCAGTCTCATATGGTTCTGCCATCGGTTTGTTGTGCATTGTGTTTCTGCAATCGTCTAGTTGTTATACAGAAATTGTGTGGGCACTGGGTGTTCTGGTGTCGGACCTTTACCCCAAACAAAATGTCTTGAACAAATTCTGTCAAATTTGTCTGGTGGTTCATAATCTTCTGGTCTTTTCACCATATTCAACTACTCCTGCCATTTCTATGTGTCTTTGGAGGAAAACTGTGGAAAGCTACCCCTTGCATCCAGGGTTATTTATCCGATTTACCCAGTTTTCTTGTGTCTGGCTTACAGTCAGGAACTTTGCAATTGTAGACTGTCATTGTAGCTTGTAAATACTTCCGTAGTGCGTTGGAAAATGACGATCAACTTTGAGATGTCATATCCCTGTACTTCAACGATGGTGCAATGTGGCTGCTATATTGAAACGACCTAACCTGCCGCAAGGTGCGCTGGGAAATGACCCTGGCGCTTTAGCGGCTACTGACGGTACTAGTTAATTTGGACCTGAGGTATAGCTGATCATTCGAAAAAAGTATGGGAGCCAACTTGAACCCTTAGGCCCATTCAGTCATAAAATGGAAATGATTGGAAACCTTTTCTTTGTATATCTGGGGATTTGAAATGTACTATGTACATGTTTATCATTGGACACACCACGGTATGGTGCTTAATTTACTGTAGATGTAAATGAACAGAAGATTCTTATAAATAGTTGGGCATGATTGGGAGGGCGTTGGCATGGTAGAAGGATACATAGCTTGAAAAGGGTAAGTAGGCCCTATATACTATAAAAGGCGTGAATCCTGTGGGCTTTTTTTCATATTGGGATCAACATTTTATAATTGTCCAAAAAGGTTAAAAACTCTGCATTTTCGTGTGAAAAAGGACTTTTGCCATATGCATGATCAGAAATTAGTTTGAATTTTTTTTGCTTACTTTTGAATAAAAGAAACAATACATGAAATGGCAGCTATTCATCTTGTAAATCATAATGATGACGACGACTTATAATGATGTTTCTTTTTTTTTTTTTTCAACGTACAAAACTTACAATTCACACTGGTACAACCACCGATCTTTATGCACTGGCTGACCTCAACCCTATTCTAATTTCCAAGTATGGAAAATAAACAATTTCAAACACTAGTTTGAAATGCCTAATAGAATGATAAATATATCATGTTAGGCCATAACTTTATTACATGCAGGAGCACAGATGTGCACTGCATAGCAATGGGCATGTTGGTCATGACAATACAGGGACAGATCTAGGCCTTCAAAATTAATAGCCAAATTGGCGAAATAAAACAGTAATTGCTGCAGAATTTGACCTTACTCTTATAGAACTCATGTTAAGATAAATTAGCCATTTGCAAATTTCTTTAGCCAAATGAATGAACCATTAGCATTTAGCTAATTGCCTGATGGCACCAGCAGTTCCTGCAATGTCAGCTGGATGCATACAGTTTTCCAGCATTCTCAGAAAATACCCAGTCACCCAGATCAGGTCGAGAAAGACATTGGACTGATCCTGGCTCTTGCTTTGTCATCTTTGCTGTTAACCCTTTCCCCCTCAAACCGGCCAAAACCAGCTGGTGGTCAAATGTCGTCTGCTTGAGTGTTTTCAACTAATTTCAACAGTTCTGAAAAACAATTTGACTGAGAATGTACATGAGACTTATCAAGATCACATGTCCCAGGTCAACAGATTTCCTTGGCGTGGGTTGGGCACTTAGTGCCCAACCCATGCCAAGGAAAGCTGTTGACTCAGTCTTAATTCAAGGGGGAAAGGGTTAATGATTATTATTGATCTCAGTCATCATGTCTTGCCATCACTGTAGCTTGAGTTACCTAGACCATGCAAACAAGATTGTTCACACACACTTGTCATGAAGGGAACAAGATGGCTTTCTCTTTGCAGATAAGCAACACATCTAGCCATACATATTTTTGCAGATATGAGCGTTGGGTGCGGCGAGCCAGGCATGAGGATCTGAGTGAGATAGCAGCACTGAACTGCCTGTACCCCTCAGGCTATGACAAGTACAATAGGGCCGTGGTCATCTTTGTGGCTAAAAACTTCCCAGCCACAAGGGTCAACTTAGAAAAGGTAATACATTTACTCATAGTGTCCTTTTGAAATGTTTGCAGGATGTCATCAGTTAGTATTTTCAAGGTAAATGTAAGATTTCTCAATGGACATTGACCCTGTGCACTTTAGAAAATCTTGGATAAAGACATCTTTCCAGTTGGAAATATATTTGTAAGGCTTTGAACAATTTCAAACAGCTGGTTGCCTTGCTGTTGTTTCCTCTGTTGAGCAAATACTTGAATCCTCTGCACATGTTATGTTATTCATCTGCTCATGGTACAATATACATGTATGTATGCTGAGCATACATGTTAAGTGTGACTCATGATGCATGTACTTCCTTGTGGAGCTGTCCTATGCCTGTCAAGAAAGGGTCCATTGTGTTGATGTCTTAGGCTAGGAACTCCCAGGATCTGATCTCATGTATGGGGGCACTTTGCAATCTTCTGACATGGTACACTGCATAGTCATGTATGTTTTCTCCAAATTTCACTGCTCATCATCACTGATCCTCCACTGTTCATTGCCTACATGTAGTTGCTTAAACATGAAGTAAATTTACCATAGAAAAGGGTAAAATATGGGAAGTATTCCTCTTCAACCTACTTCAACCTGCCATCTGATTAGATCACTTGTATCAAAATAATTGGAAGAGGGTCCAATCCATCTGATGACAGATGCCATGGTCACCACAGATTACACAGACGGCTGGTCAATCAATTTGGCATGTTTGAGTTCTGTTGTTTGATCCCTTGCATAAGTGCAACACAACATATGATCGTAATGCATTGCATTGCATCAGATTCTGTAAGATCCAGTGATAAAAAGGCTTTTATTATTATTATTATGACTTGTGCATGTTGAAAAAGTCATCGACTGTAGGCTTTTGCTGAAATAAATGATTAAATGACTTTGGGCACAAAAGATATCTGCTATCTGATACATATACTAAGACACACTGTATATTTTGGGCTCACACAAAGCTGTCCTGGGCCTACAGAAATTCCATAGTTGCAGGCTCGAATGGCCTACAAACAAAAACAAAAACAAAAAAACTGAGCATTGTTTTGTGACTATGTACTTATTGACCTGAGTCCCTCTGAATTTTCTCACTAGAAATCTTTTTTTTTTGTCTCGCCAGCATAAGCTGTCGGCGAGACTAAGCAGTCACTTTCCGGACATCTGTCAACAAAAAACTTTGGAGTGGCTTGAATTACACTGGCGAGACATTCATGCCCCTGGGCATGGCTCTGGTTTTCAGCCAGGTGATGTGTGCTTAAGCAAAATAGGTACTGTGAGCCAGAAGGTGATGCAAGTAGACTTAAATGGCTTGCTTCTACAAATATAAACCGTGCAGTTGTTTAACATTATGAATTATATGCTTCAACAACTTGTATTTCTGTACTTTCGTGCTTTAAAACTCCCTCATACTGTGATTTTTGATCAGCCGATTTTACTCCTTCATGCTTAAGAGATTTTGCTCTGCTTTGGCGCGAGCCAAGTTCAATATGCTGCACCCCAGGTTACCGTGGTGATGCAGGCTTCTGCACACTGTTTCATATACATGTATCTAAGACATGATTACACTGCTGTCAGTTGTTAAGTGAGAGATCATGTTGTTTGTTTGTTTGTTTTTTTATAAACACAGGCTCTGATGTACTTTATAAGTACTATGGATCCCATTGTGTCTCAACCATTCGTCGTTCTCTATCTGCACACACAGACAACAAGGGAAAATCAGCCGGAACTTTCATTTATCAAAGACATATATAATATAACAGACATGAGGTAAGAAACTTGCCATGTAACTTCAACAGCCATACATGGAATGGTAGAAATTAGAGTGTCTATTGGTTTCATGATTTAAGAAGACCATTAGTACATGTCTTTGGCATTGTAATCTTGTAAGTATATACAGTGTACATATAAGAATAGAAATAAATGAAGAATGGAATACTGATGAACCTTTTTACTGTATGCAGACATGAGTCAACAGCTTGCCTGGGGACACTTTGGACACAGTCAGAGTGCTTGGAGGAAAACTCTTGACTGGTGGCCTATCCTTTGTAATAACAGGAGAGAAGTTGACTGCGTGTGGTTTTCAATGGGAAACTGAACAGATACATCACCAGTAGATCTTGAAAGTTGAAAGCGTTCTCAAGTTTTGCTGTCAAAATGGTTAAAAGTTACATAATTGTACATGTGTGAGGGTTCATACAAGATACATGTTCTCAAGTTAATTGTGGTGCTGCAATTAAAACAGCTGAACTTATTTTGTGCTTCATGCCACTATATAATAGCAGGGTCACAGTCTTAATTTCCAGTATGTTGTGTTAGACAGCTGTTCTGTCTTTCTTTACATTTGTTCAGTACTTTTCCCGAGTTGGTGAATGAGTAATGTAGCCACTTTTCATACAGTCAAAGGTTTTTTTTTAAAATTTGTTGTCCTCAAATCTGCCTCTTTTTCACAGGTACAAGAAGAATTTGAAAGGCTTGTACATAATACATGGCACCTTTTGGTCAAAGGTAAATATGATACTCTTCGTATATTGAGTTGACAGGGCAGAATTTACATTTAAATCCCTGTCATGGAAAAGTCAACATGCACTTGTAAATTGCATTCATATGTGTGTGTGTGTGTAATGTTTTCAAATGTATTCTTTTTGCATTTTTAAAAAATAGCACTGTATTAAATGCAGTACAGTAGTCCCTCCTTTGAAAGACCACTCCTTTGGGAGACCACCTCCTTTGAGAGACCACAGTTGTCAGGTCTTTCTGTAGTACTTTTCATGTTATTTATACCTCCTTTGAGGGACCACCTGCTTTATGTGAGCACCTTCTGGGTGGCACTATGGGCGGTCTCTCAAAGGAAGGACTACTGTAATATGACAACAGATAAGCCATAACTGATAGAACGTGGTTAGACATACATGTAGTATGGTGCTACATATACTGTACTTGCAAGCAGATGATCCAATATAATTCAACTTTGGTATCCTTCCAAGTTTAGACATATTCCTTTATGTATTATTTTCTTCTTTTTTTTTTTTTTGATTTGTTTTTCCAGGTTGTAGCATGGTTCATGACCACCTTCTCCCTGTCAGATCTTAAATCCAAGATATGCAGCCTGCCAGGCATAGAATATCTGCACACAAGAATTCCCCCAGATCAGTTGCAGTTACCACACTGGGTTATTGACTATGATATGAAGGTTAGTATACCTGCATGCTGACATTGCACTGTATGTTTCGTTAACTCTATAAGAGTAACTACACAGAATACAGAATTTACTCACATTCATGCCATCCTCTTTACCTAGATAGCTACATAATTACATAAAACTAACTAATATTTATAATTGCATAGAGTGATACCATAACCCTATCCCCTTTAAAGTGGCCAAAACTGGCTGCTGGTCAAATGTCGACTAGTTTCATGTTTTCAACTAATTTCAACAGTAATAAAAAACAAGTTGACAGAGAATTGTACATGAGATCACATGCTCCAGATCAACAGCTTTACTTGGCATTGGTTGGGCATTTTCTATTACTTCTATGTTAAATGTCCCTTGTTATACGGCAATTTTGCTACATTGTATAACGTGGTTTAGTCCATGAGCTAGACAGCAACAAGGTAAATTAGAATTCCAGAGTACAGGGAGGAAAGGGACTGGTAGTAGCCCTTATATGGGCTCCCATGCGAAAGTTTTTTGTTTTTTGGTTTTTTTTTTTTTTTGCCAGGGGGAAGAAAGTACGAGCGATGAGTGTAGGGGGAAATAACTGGGACGAGGGGCCACCACAGCTGTGAGAGCGTGTGTGGTGTACCCTATACATTTACCTCCGATCTGGCCCTGGAAAACATGGCAGCACAAGCTGATGAGAATAACTATGGTTTCCTCCGCCTGATCATTTGAGTTTTTTTTTTTTTCCAAGGCAGATAAGTGGAGAGCCACAGAAATATTACTATTATTACTCCATGGACTTCATCATCATTTAAAGAGGGAGCACTGCAGTTTGGCAAGAGCGACATATTCTCTCATATTTGATATAGGGATTGTCTGTAATTACAGGTGCTTCCTTGTTGGGTGATAATGGGCCAAAACAGCACTGCAGGTGAACGAATGTCCTATACCAGAATAATGTTAGAGTCACTCTTTCTTTAATTTCCATGTTTTCTGCTTGGCAGAGCCTCACAAGAACACAAATATCACACAACTCCTAAACTTCACTGTTATTCCCGTTGGCTGGTCTATTATGGGTTCACTTTCCATGCTTGAATATTAGTGAACCAATGCTTTCAGAGTTTTGGAAACAAATATGATGATTGAGGAATACCTCCAGATTTTTAGAGGGTGACACTTCAAAGTGAAAGTATACCCCCATGGCTTTGACAGTAGGTACAATACTTGCATGTTCATGTAACTGAAACTCTGGTTTTAGAGTGAATGCAACACACAGTGTGATTCCAGAATTATGAGAACACAGCACATACACAGATACATGAACATGTACGTACCCACATGTAGGTGTATCTTGAGATCTCACAAGTGACGTTTTTCTATAATTGTATCTTTTACTTTGTTTGCAGGTCAACGGCACTCGCTATTATTCACCAGAGGAGGACACTGGATTTGGAACACTATGACCACCATGCATAAACCTGTATCAAAGCTCAATGAAGAGTCCAAAGAATCCAGAGAGTCTTGTAACATGTGACAGCAGTCAATTGCAGCAATACAGTGGAGGCATTGTGTCTCTGGCAATGTGATTGTGCATAAAGAGAAGGGAAATTAACTGTTTGAAATAACTGCTGCACTGCACAAGACTGAGTTTCATTAACCACATACACTGTGTAAAGTACTGGTGTGTGGTGAGCAATGGGACACACAGACATGCTCATATGATGCCACAGTTGATTCAGCAGGCTTGATTTGCTGAAGCAAATGTTATTTCATGAACATATGTGCGGGGAGCATGTGAATGCTTGAATGTACAGACTGCTTTGCCTGCCAAAAAAATTAAATAAACGATGTAACAAAAAGGCTAGGCTGATACATTTAATCATTATTAGGGCTTTTCTATTGAAATTGCACCTGGGGGACAGACTGCACATGGGTTTTTTTTTTTTCTTTTTTTTTTTTTTTTGTTTTGTTTTGTTTTGTTTTGTTTTGTTTTTCTTTTTTTTTTTGTTGTTGTTTTTTTTGTTTTTGTTTTTTGATATCTTGGTCCTGGGTACATCTCCTCCAATTTCTGGATATAATCTACAATTTTTTTTCTGTAGGTGGAACCCTAAAAATCTTGCTCTGTCCCCCACATGTAAATTTTACTGGAACAGCCCTCAGCACTTATTGGTCTTAATGAGACAAAAGATTGTTGCAGATCTGGAGCATTTGATACTGAATTCCAACTGATACTGTGGCTAATTTTGTAAAAATGAGTGTTATTATTAAATGCAGATAAGATGTAGGAGGTGCCATCTCTGAACTTTAGCTGCCTGCCATAGCAACAGAAGGCTGTAACAAGTGACATGCCCATGTCCCATCTTTTTTCACAATTGCATTATTTACCAAGCTTAAGCATTCCACATCAAAATCATGCCTTATTTATCAGATGTTTCTTGTATGCATGAACATGAATTAGGACATGGAAAGTTAAAGTTTTAATAAGTTTTGCCAGGTTTCAGACATTTGCTGTGCAGGTTTCAGACATTTGCTGTGATTTGTTTTATGCCCAAATGTTTTGTCAAGCAAGGGAAAATGCATATGTACTCACGAAGTGTCAGGAGGGGGGAGTCTGTACAGAATAATGTTTTAGTGGTGTACTTGCAAGTCCCCATCCAGTTTTTCCCAACAACTGTCAGGAAAGCGATACTGACCTGCAGTAAAAAACAGAACCAAATTCAAATGTTTGGAAGCACTTGCTTTGAAATCAAAGTTGCAGTATGCTTGTTAACATTTTTTTTATCTGAAAGCATGCCAGGTGCAAGTTAAAAGACCTTGATGATTAGGCAAATTATGTATGAATTGTTCAGGTCACTAATTGTTATGCACTATGTGTTGATAGTTATGTATTGTATTTAACATTAAACCTTTTGACCATTTCAGTTACCATGTAGAGGTTTAATTTGATCACGTGTGTTAGATTTTTTATGTATATAGGTAATATTAAGAACCTGGATATGATGAAATATGAGTTGCCAAATTCACATGGACTTGCTTGAATTAAGGGTGAGTAGACATCTGTCCATGACTGCATAATTTTGAATGGTACCAAACACCATGCTCACTGAAAAAGGATACTGTATTGGGCACGACCCGTCTTCACTGATGCACAATAAGTTGTAGCCAAACATCTTTCCATATCAATCACATCTTCAATTGTCATTACACTGCATAATTTTGTTACTACTAATTATGACATTAAGTTATAACAGTGAAGTACACAATATGTAATTATAACATCATGACATGAAGGCACTTTTTGGCGGTTTTAAAGAGAACTGAGCCATGTGTCATATTTATAACATTATACATTACCTAAACACAATATCAGGTATAAATCTGTACAGATCAATGTCTCTTCAGTAATTATCCCAAAGTAATTCTCCGTGAATTGCTCACTCCAGCCAGGATTGACAAGAGAAGATTGAGGTGATCTTGATCTTGGTGGCAATCCAGGCAGGTTATTAAGCTATCCAGGTAGGTTATTGAGCAATCCAGGCAGGTTATTGTGTCCAATTAGAACTCGTGTTTTATCTCGGAGTGATCCTACTTGAAGAGAGGGAAAGCCTCCCTTCATCTCCCTTAAGCAGACAGCTTCTTACAGGGGTACATTATCTTTTGTTCCAACACCATTTCAAGCTGGGTATTGAAAGCAGTCAGGTTAGCATATACATGTATATATAACCATGGACTAGATTACTGTAGTCGGACAATTGCATAGAATCATGGCACATGAAGTAAGGGCCATTTCAGATATTGACTGAAGCACCTGTTTTAAGTGACATCTGGTAGCATACTGCCAGAGGTCACGCCACATGGTCTCTGAGGCAACTTACTGACCTTGAGGAATATCCCTACTCCGTCAATGTGCAGACTCCAGACTCACTCTGAGAGCTTTCGTCTGCAAACTGTGGGGAAGGCTGATGATTCCAGTTGTGCTCCTCTGCTATCCTTGATGCCATATGTTTAGGTAGAACAGACTTGAATCTTTTAGTATACAACTTTTTGAAGAACTTTGTACTTGTGGGGTGAAAAATATGTTGAGAACAAGAAAACCAATGGTCATTGGCTCTCGGTTAAATGGTACAGTCAGTTGTCTGTGTATTTGAGGCCAGAATGATCCATATCGTCCAGTCTGGTGCTGTATCAACCTATGTTGTGTATAGGTGAGGTATTCTGCTATAACTGGAAAATTTAGTCCTATTTTCATATTTATTGATAATACTTACCTATACTATGTGTTTACTACAGCAACCCCCAACTGTTTCCACATCAGATTATTCTCGTTGAACAATTGGCCAAGTAGTGAAACTGATGCGTGTGGTCGATGACAAAGGGTATCAGGTGTGGTTGCCAATGGCTGTGCTACCTCATGATGTCTGTCAATCCACAGTTATTCATGGAGAATTAAGTGGTTGGATCATTCAGTGTTCTGTGCAGCTTCTGAGAAGGGCAGGGCAGTTTAAATGAACAAACACACTTGAAATGTGAGGTAGGGAGCAAAAACTTAAGAAAGGGCTCATACGTAATGGAAGTCTAAAACTTCTGCATTTCTACATGAAAATGGAAATCTGTAAAAGGTACTTACCAAATTAAGGTGCATGTGCTCCTGCATGATAAAGTATATTGTTGCTATTAAAGACATCAAATGTCAAAATAATCTAAAACAGGTGCAAAAACCTGGAAAAACTAGACATACCTTCAACGCAAGCATTGACTGAAGGGTTCACCATTTCCTCAAATTACATCATGGTAACACCAAAATCTAGTCAGTTCATCTTGCCAGGTAAGGTAAGCATATTGCCAAATTTGAGCAAAATATATGGAGGCATTCTGTAGATATTGCGGTCTAAACAAGAATATGCACATCCAGATGGACAGGCAACCCGAAAACAAAAAGGGTCACCCCCATGGGGAGAACCCTTAAAAAGGGCAGGAAGCAAAAGAAGATGAAAGGGGTGGAGAAACAGGGCAGGGCAAATCTCCTCTCCATTTTAAGGTGCAGAAAACTGTTAAACATTATTACTGGGGAAATGTCCTTCCAATGCAGAGAGCTATTTATGGAGCTTTAGATAATTGGACAATTATTGGAGAAATATCGATCTACACAGATCAATACATGTACCTGTATGGTGTATGGGTATGCATTATTAATAAACATAGTGCAAATTTTCTATATTTGTAGGCATTGACACCAGAAGGCCTTGCTTATGAAACATTTAAATATAATCAAGAATATCTGGAACAGGTACATGTATCAAATGGTTGAAGCAAATCATATATGTGCGTGATGTACTTTGAGACCTTTTATTGGTAAGCTGTGGTGCTACTACATGTAAATACATGTATGAAGTCATTTACAAGTGAATACATGTATAGACAAAAATTAAGTCTGCCTGGTGAAGTGAGCAAGCAAAGAAAAATAAATGAAATTTTTGTGTGGAGTCAGAGGAACTGAAAAAGTGACTTTTTTTTTGGTCCCCTTAGCTTCAGGACTCCGGACTCCCTACTTAGCCTGAGAAACCTATTGTTGGTGTATCTGCATGCATTTTTTTCTTTTTCAAATTACCAGCAAGCACCTGATGTCGTAAATATCATCTGATTCTTGATTTTTCAGTAAGAATTACAGGGCATGATTCAACAGCTTTCCTCGACACACTCAGAGTAGCCGAAATTTTATGGAAACTGGAAACTTGGAAGCAAGCCCCCTCCCCCCCCCCCCCAAGAAATATAGTAATAAAAATAAATACAAAGATGATAATAATTTTTTTAGTGTTAATGAACAGTAGCTTTTCACCAAATTTCAAAATGCCTGGGAGAGTCCTGCTTCAAATGCTGGAGTGACGTGGAAGCACTTCAAAGGCAATGCAAATGCCACTCTTAAAGACCTTTACCACTTGAGCATGATGCTAGTTAAGGCTGGTAGTTCAGTGTTTGGGGCTTAATATTTCTTTTGTTCAATCTCATATACAAGCACAAAATAAAGCATCAAACTACTGCATTTTTATGTCTTCTTTCTCTATGACTAAGGCCGGGTAGTCTGTGGGACCACTTTTGTCATTGCAATATCTCAAGAATGTTAGGACTGATTTCACTCAAATTTGGCACAAAGATACACTGCCCCACCTGGTTAAACAAGATAGACTATAGCCACCTTAGACCATGTAGAAGCATACAAGTCCATGTATGGTGCAATTGGCACTTGCTTCATTTAAACTTAAAATTATATGCAGGTCAACAAAAGATAATACAAAATGTATTTTCCCAATAGGGATGGTAATTTCTTGTTGATATCATGGAAATTGTTGGCCAGTGTAACTGCATGAAATAGCATTTGTATTGTGGGTTATAATAAATACTTTTGTGTAAACATGTTTTGTAATGATTGGGTAAATCAGGTGTGGGAAGGTTAAACCAGATCACTGTGATACCATGACTGAAAGAAAAAAGATAAGATTTTGAAAAACCTGGGGCAATTGTGAACAGAACACAAAATTCATGTGTGTATAACTATATATCAATCACAAGCTGTACTTGTGTGTGATTGACAAGTATAATAATTTCCTTGGATTCAGAGTGAGTCAGTGTTGAGGTTTTGTTGAAATGGATTCAGTATGAAATTCCACAATCGTAAACTTGCAAGGCCAGGCTCAACAGCGTTTGACATCTGGGAACTTTACACAGATTTAAGGAGGAAAGGGTTATGAATACTCATATGGCCCTGCTCCTTTATGCTACCAAAGCATGTTTCACATCACATTCCCAGTGTGTATGTGTTGATGTTGATTGGTATTGGACAATGGACCTGGGATTCATTCTGGGAAATTCCACCAGATGGCAGCATGGTCATAGCTCAACAGGGGAAACAAATCTTTGCCTATTTACAAAATATGACACCCAAATTGCTGAAGAGCACTTTGCTACCACGAAGACAGTATTTGTCATATAAATTTTGTAATTGCTGTGTTGCCAAGATTTAATGTGCACAACTAGCATTAACAAAAAGAGGGACTTTGTTAAGGTTGACAAACCATTCAATGGAACCTGTTGTTCAAGATGGCCACTACTGCCAGAAAAACAAAAATTGCTCAAATTGCAGATGACTTTTAAATTCAGGTAGTAGTAAATTTGTTTGAGAAATAGACTTTAGTGTCATAAAAGGCCTAACAGAAAAGAGATTTGGTTGCAAGATTAAATTGGCTTTGAAAACTGTTAACACAAGCCTATGAAACATAATTTCCAGACATGTGCTACTTCCTCTTCCTGCAGGTACATGTCCAGCTTAAATTGCAGTGTAGTGGCAGACTAACCTGGCCATCAGTAATCGTATATACAAGTAAGCCCATGGGAAAAGGTCCCAGCAGTGCAACTTCTTTAGGGAGCGTTGATACTTGTCCAGCTTTCACATAGGCTGATCCACCAGAACGACCAGGTTACAATCACCACCTAAGCTCTTACAGATGACACTGCAGTGTTTTGGTTAGGTCTCAAGGTTACCTGTGAGTGTGTTCTGTTGACATTAATGTTGGATATTTTTCATTAGTGGTTGTGAGTCATTTTGAGTATTTTAAGGGATTAACTTCATAATCTGGAATAAAAATGTTGGTTAAATATAACTGTCCAAACCACAGATTAAAATAAAAGTTGCAATCTATGTATGGATTCTGTCTCCAGATTCAAGAATATTGTATCTATTTTGGATATTCTCACACTATCAACCCTCCCACCCCACCCCCCCCCCCCCCCCACACACACAAACTTCTATTTCCTATGTGAAGCCATGAACTTATGAGATCTCTCAACTTGAAGGTTCATGGTTCAATATGAAAGCTCCTCGATACAAAAATCTGGGAAAAAACTCTTTCATGGAAAAGATTCTGCCAGGACACATTACATTTATTTTTCAAAAGACCTGGCCAGTAGAGGTATACGTTTTAAGATTCTGGGGATTTCCAGCGCACCAAAATAGAGGTCATTACTTGGAAATGCACAACTCTTTGGTCACAATTGAATGATACCATACATGCAGAATTGATCTGAGAATAAGGAACTTTTGACAGCTTTGCCAAAAATATTTTCATGCTATCACCATTAAATGGAGAACTTGCATGGATGGGCAAGTGTGGACAGTATTATAATTCATTAGATTTTATTTGATGAACAAGCAAGTACTCTACTACTTTTGAAAAATAAAGTACATGAATAAATGGTATAAAGTGTTGGCTAAAATCATGAACAGCCTGGTTGGAGCATACTGTAACAGGGCATTCGTGTTGCTGGAGATACATGTTAACTGTGTCATTGAACCATATTTGTACAAGTATTTGTGTCATCTCTTTGATGTAAAATTAAAGTTTCAATCTGCTCTCCTTTTTGTAGACAATGTGGAATTTATCGTGGGCCATTTTTAATTTTTATGGACAGATTTAGTTGCATTCCTCAGTTCAAGTGTGGAGGTATGCGAGTAAATTCGTCATATGGAAACATGGTGTAATCATAAATTTTTAATGTTTTTTACCCTTCTGGCCTTATCAGCCAACGTTATTTGTCGTCGTGATGTTTGTGCATGCATGCATACATCCATCTGTTACCCGGACGCAGTAACTTTGGACCAAACTGAGCTGCTATCATGTAATGTATACTGGAGAAGCATCTCAGTAGAAGCTTGGCTGATTTCAACATTCAGTGACCTTGACCAGGGCCAGAATTTCGCAAAATTTTGCGAGAATCTCTTTGGATTTTTGTCAATTAGTTTTCTTTTTAAAGAAAGACAAGTTGCAGAGAATCTTTACGAGAATGGATTCTCGGATTCTTGGCAAAATTCTGGCCCTGCTTGTCCTATTTTCTAGGTCACCAGGGGACCTCATATTTTTACCCTTGCACAGACAATAACTTTTAAGAAATGGAGCTTTCATCATGAAACTTGTACTGTCAAAGTAGCCTGCTACAATCTTTGATGAGTTTGCATTCAGTGACCTTGACCTATTTTCAAGGTCACCAGGGGTCATAATATATTTTAATCTTTGTGGACTCGGTGCTGGTAGAGGGGGACTTACATGTAAGATCATTATATTATTTTGATTTATTTCTTTCTGTGGTTATGGTTGCCACATTCTTTCATTTCAGATCTTAGTTTCACTGTCAATCTCACTGGGACTGGTCATCATTCAAGATGTGAAGTCCTTAATAGATATTGTAATACACACAGGCTTAGCTGAAATACCAACTTTAAAAAAATATATATATATATTTAAGCCAATCTTGCAAATCATGTAAATATCTCACCAGGACTCTCATCATCCAAGACGAGAGGTCCATTATAGATATTGTTATACACATAGGCTTTAACTGAAATACCAACTTTTTTTTTTTAATAAAGTATGTTTGAGCCAATCTTGCAAATCATGTAAATATTAGATCATGCACAAGTTTTATTGCTACACAACACTGGTACTGTATCTGAATCCATATTGTTGAAAGCATTGCCTTTCGGTAAACTGCTACAAGCAAAACACTACAGCATATTTAATGTGCAAGTAATCCCTGGAAATTATTCAATAAAGTGATATTTGTACAATTTCCAAATATGTCTTCTTGATAATTTCAACTACTGATGCCTCTCGAAGATTTGTACACAAAGCAGTCCATCTTTTTTGTATGCTTGAACACATGTACCTGTACAGTAGTCCCTGCTTTGAAATACGACTCCATTGAGAGACCATCTGCCTTTTAACTCATGGGTTCCAGTGCATTGTTTTCCATGTTACTGAACCTCCATTGAGAGACCATGTGTCATAATGTGCCCACTTTTGCACCTGCCCTTTGGGGGTCTCTCAATTAAAAAAAAAATGTAATAAAAAGCAGTGTCACTTGGTGGAAAACTTTGTACACGTGAAGACTACGAACATTCCTGCAAAGATTGAGGAGAACCTATCTGGTGGTTTTGGAGAAGTTAAAAAATTGAGGTATCGCATTTTCATGCTATATCTAAGTGATTTGGCCTAGTACACTAAAACCTCTCTAACCAAACACCCCTGTATACCCAGCACCTCTCTATACTGAACACCATTTCTGGGTCCCAAATATATACTTTCAATGCTATCAAACCTCCCTATACCTAACACCTCACTATACTGAACACTTTTTTTCCGGTCTAAAGGGTGTTAGGTACAGGGAGGTTTCACTGTACTAGTAGTAAAAAAAATTTCAAGATTTTCCATACACCCATCAACACATACGAACTTCAAAGTCCATACACATAAGAAGCATGACCTAGTGAACAGTTCCATACCCTTTATCATTCAAGGTATATCTGGAACCAATGTGAAGACCCAGTAAGCAGTTTGGGAAAAAACAATGCATGCATCTCCACTGGTAAGGTCCTTTCCAACTCCCTTGCTGAAAGAGGCCCACACAAGGCTGGCTTGTGATCCATTACACTAAAATATAGCTGTTCATTGACATGCTGGAGAGTCCATATTTATCACCAAATTATATTGTGGCTTGTGTCAATAATGTCAAGAATATCAAACTTTAAGCCCATCCTTCTTTTCAAAGCAATGTACATAGTTAAACATAATACAATGGTCCCTTGTTTGAGAGACCACCCCTAGTGCCATCCAAGAATTGTCACATGAAACAGGTGGTTTCCCAAAGCAGATGGGACTTGTACAACCTTCCTGACAAGTAACCATTAGATTTAGATTTATTACACTAAAATATAGCTGTTCATTGACATGCTGGAGAGTCCATATTTATCACCAAATTATATTGTGGCTTGTGTCAATAATGTCAAGAATATCAAACTTTAAGCCCATCCTTCTTTTCAAAGCAATGTACATAGTTAAACATAATACAATGGTCCCTTGTTTGAGAGACCACCCCTAGTGCCATCCAAGAATTGTCACATGAAACAAGTGGTTTCCCAAAGCAGATGGGACTTGTACAACCTTCCTGACAAGTAACCATTACTTTGAATTCCCATCCACAATTTAGATTCAAACATAATTTATGGACACTCATTAGACCCCATTCCATCTTTCAGTCCTGCAGTACTACAGTGATGTTGAACATGAAATTCACTAAAATAGCTCTGTGACCTTGGAAATCGGGTCAAGGTCACCCACCTTCAAATTCGTCCAAGACCTGATACAGGAGTATGTTCATCATGATCCTGTGCAATATGAAAGGCCAATGTCAAAAGCTTTTGAACTTCTTGCATGAAAACCAAATTCACTAAAATGGCTCTGTGACCTTGGCATTTGGACTGATCAAGGTGATCCATCTTCAAACTTGTCAGAGACCTTATGCAGGATTGAAACCATGTGCAATAAGAAAGGTCTATGTCAAAAACTTAGTTATCACATGAAAACCAAAGCAGCTAAAATGGCTCTGTGACCTTGGGATTCCGGTCAAGGTCACCCATCTTCACGCTCATTTGAGACCGTGCAGGACTACAATTGTGGAATATGAAAGGCCTGTGTAAAAAACTTGCGGACAAAGTAATAGCTATAGGCCCCACTCTTGGGGGGGGGGGGGGCGGATAATTATTTTAGATTTGTAAACTGATCGTGACAAATTATTTTACCAATCTTGTATAAAATCTATGCATTTTTCTTGTCTGAAATTGGGATTTTCTGGGTGGATAAGTGGTCTTTTGGGGGTAATTTTTGGTGATCGCTGGACAGGTTCTGCAGGTGGTCTGCCAAAAGAGATAAATTATTATTAGAAGGTGCTTCTGGTAATCCACTGTCAGGACACAGCTGCCCAGCCTTGCACACCAGTTAGTGACAATGCAACTCAACTGAAATTTTGATCTGGGGGCTCAATTCTCTTTGCAATTTGATGTTCAATCTTCATCCTGCCATTACAAAATCACCTCTTACAACTTAACAGGTCTGGTGACCTAACAAAAAATAGGTCAAGGTCAGTGACATTTATTAACATATTAGGATTGGACATGATCTATATACATGGATCCTATAGATTTGGGCATGTGTAATTCAATTATTTGTTGAGATATGGAATTTTAGATCTTTTAAGCAATTTAACTCATAATTTCCATCAAAGTATAGGTGACACCACTAGTATCTTAAGCAACCAAAATTTTGGACTCTTGCACAATCCCGCTGAATTTCATGAAAATCCATAAAAATTCAGGATGCTGGACTGGTCACAAGATTTTCACATTTTGACCCATATATTATTACATTATACGGTAGGTGGCACAAGCAACATTGACGTCAACATAAATTTTCCTACACTTTAGGAGTCCTAAAAGTAATATGGGTCTGACTCAAAAACTGTGGAGTGCAGAGTGCTCACAAGATTTTCACACTGTGCTCCATATATTCAAAGTGGCCATTTGACCTTGACCTTCCAACTTGGATTCAAAAATTGTTGGTGTTTAGATTTATTGACCCAGAAAGTTGGCCACCACGTAGAGCTTTATGTACAATGTAATCAAGTACAATTTTGATGTGGAGGCTCATTTCTCTTTGTCATGATGTCCAAGCTACACCCTGCCATTACAAAATCACCCCTCTCAACTTGACAGGCCTGGGGACCTCACAAAAATAGATCAAGGTCACTGATATTATACAATATAATTAGCAATGGACGTGATCTATATATCCTATAAATTTGGCATGTCTAATTCAACTATTTTTCCAGATACAGAATTTTTCTATCTTTCAACACATTTTGCTTAATAATTTCCAACAAATTATAGGTGGTACCACCACCATCACACCCAAGATTTTCACATTCTCCACAATCCACCAAATTTTTCGTAAAGATCTATCAAACATTAATAATGCTAGAGTGGTCACAAGATTTTCATATTATGACTCATATATTACACTATACTGCAGGTTGCACCACCAACATCAAACTCTACCTACTTTTTTGTGTGCTTGATAATTCCTCAAAGTTATATGGGGTATCTTGAAAACAGTGGACTGTATTACACTCACAAGCAAAAGTTTACAGACAGACAGACATGAGTGATTGCATGAAATCTGTGACCAATGGTCAGAAGACCTAAAAAGGATTTCAATTTCCATCAAGCTGCAGGTGACGCCACTAGCACCAAGCAACTAAAATTTTCTTCTCTTGCACAATCCCACTATCATGTTTCGTGAAAAGCATCACAAATTCATGATGTGGAGCGGTTTCAAATTTTTAACATTTTGACCCATTAACTAAATAATATTATGGCACCATCAATGTCAAAATCAACCTTGCTATTTATACACTTGGTAAGTCCTGAAAGTTGTATGGGCCAAACATGAAACAGTGGACTGTATTGCATTCAGAGGTATAAAGTTGATGAAAAGATGGTCATGACTGATCACATACTCTGCAGCCTATGGTCATCAAAAATAAAAAATAAGTTAGAAAAAACTTAATCCAAGAATAATAGTTGACATTTGCACAGAATGACATTAAAAGAATTGTGGTATAAGTCCCTAGCAGCAGCTGGTATAATGAAGTCGTTACAATTTTCAAAGTCTTAGTGACTGGATTGTTCAAGTGGTAACTGGCATAAAAATACCCATCTTTAAAAATGTAATTATCCTGTGTTTTCCCCCTGATTGGTTGGCAATATATCTTTTCCACACATACATCATATCTTCTGTTTGACCATTAAAAAAAAAAAAAAAAAACATGAAAGCACAAAATCTTGTTAGACAGAGTTTTTATTTACAATTTACGCAGCTCCACATCTCGGCTTTACAGTCAGCCTGAAGAGTGTCACTGCAGTACATGTAACTGCTGTGTAAGGCCACTGCTGTGTTTGTAGCCACACTGCTGACCGCACAGGTTCTGCTGCAAATTTCCCTGCTGTGGAAGATTACATAAACAATGCTTTCTTGGTAGAAGGGGTATGCAGATAAAACAAGTAGTATTGCAGCACATTGTTTGCACACAACAATATTAGGAGTGTCTCCAAAATATTAAGCTGGGATTACAGGAATCCTATATTGAAATTCTGTGTAAAATTGTTCAATCACACACACTAACAATGCCTTCGTGTTAAGTTGAGTCTTTTGCATTGCCTGGCATGTCATTTTGCACTGCCTTAACCCTTTCCCCCTTAAACTGGCTGGTTGTCAAATGTCATCTGCTTCAGCGTTTTCAACTAATTTCAACAGTAATGAAAAAGAATTTTGACTGAGAATTGGAGATGAGCCCTATGAGGATCACATGCCAAGGAAAGCTGTTGACTCAGTTTTAATTCAAGGGGGAAAGGGTTAAACACCGTAGTATGGACATGATGGAGGAGTACACAGAGTCTAGCTGTTGGTGAATGCAGGAGTTCCCCTCCTATAATATCTATATTTTAATCTTATCCACGTTCACTTTTATATCGAACTTTTTTGTTGTGTCTATGTATTCCCCGTCTGGAGGGGTGTAGTCTTTGAGGGGTGGAGTAAATACAGGACCCTTGCTCTCATATGGAACCAGCTCTGGGTCGATCTGCAACAGTCAAAATAATAATATAAAACCTCTATTGATTTAAATGTATTTTATTTTGACAAAGTACACAATATAATACATATGAAAATTATATGCAATAGGGAAAGAGGGCGTGGCCCTATATAAATCCCTCTCGCAGACGAAGACGATCACAGGACAATACAGGACGTACAAGACACACAGGAACAGAGAGAAGAGGACAAGCACGGACGAGACATACAGTGGGGCATAAGGTTGTATTGTACTGGTAATGTTAGGATGTCATTATATCTGCAATTTGGACCGGGGATAAATTGATTGTACCATATAGCAAAAACAAAACAAAAATAGAAAAATTTATTAGCCAACACCAGAGGGGTTGAAACGCTGAGTGGCGGAGATGAAGTTATGAACGGATGAAAATATTTTGATATTTTCAATAAAAGAACAGTTAGGGGACCCATAAAGAACTGTTTGTAATGTAAAGGGAGCATACTGTGATATAGCAGTATGTAGGTTAGACCGAGGAATTGTGTATTTAGAACAATGAAAAAAATAATGCCACGTATCTTCATTAGGTGAGCCACATGAACATTTCGTAGTGTTCTTAACACCAATCTTGAAGAGATGTGAATTTAGCTGACTGGCATCCAAACGGAGGCGTGTATGCTGAACAGCTAGGAATCTATCACCAAAGTTATACAATTCATCAAACTTTATAGGTCGGACCACCGGTTGAGTTATACTTGATTTAAACTTTTGAATAGAGTCAGAATTCCGTATTTCTAGAGGTAGTTGATTCCATAACCGAACAGTTGAAGGAAAGAAGGATTTGTCAAAAAGGTCGGTCCGAGCTCGGAAATGAGGAAGATCAAATTGCAGACGTGTGGTATAATTACCTGTATCAGGAGAAGCGGTAGAAAGGATAGAGCATAGTGCGTCTGGTACAAGGTTATGGACCAATTTGTACATAAGAATCAATTTGGAAATTTCCCTGCATTTGGAACCCTCTATTTACATCTGCAAAATCAACAGGGACTCCTAAGAAGCATACACACTGCAACACGGAGAAACCACATTTACATTTTCTAGTTTTAACATACAGAAGGGAGAAACAAATATTGAAGACACAAGTTAAAACAGTGTAAAGACAGATCATCAAGACAGCTTGGAGACTGAAACAACCCAACAGACAGCTTCAAGAACAAGAGGATGTACCCTGAACACACAGGCCACACAAGCAATAGACATCACAAAAGACCATCTTTTCTTATCAGATGACAACTCTGATACTGATCCTGACAACGCCATAAGCGAACTCGATGAAATGTGGACAGTAACATGTCTCATTTATGAGGAGCTCTGCCTATCTAGCAGTGAATCTGACTCAGAATAATATTATAAAAAAATGGACAATCTCTTTTTCTATAGACTTTCAATAAAAAATACATCATTGTCCATTTCTCTTCACTTTCCAATTTTAATATACCATATATACAGAATTGATAAAGTGGAAATTCTATTTCCTTTGCATCTAGATCTACCACATCATGTCAAAGAGTTCATATGTTAACAGTGTCAGATTATAGATACATGTACACACAAAGTAGAACCTCTATTTTAATATTCTTAAGAATTTTATACAGTCCTGTCATTTCAGGCAACCTCTTATTTTAATGGACCTTAAGCTACGGAGGTGGTTAAAAATCAAACTCAGCTAAGCCACCTCAGGATAAATATCATTTATGAGAACTGGCACCTCAGTTTTAATATAATGCCTGACAACTGCAAAACTACAGAGAAACTATTGTTGGCAGAACCACTGCAGAGAAAAGATGTAGTATATATACACATTACAATCACAGAGGGCAAAAGATGATAGGAAAGAAGAGAACACAAGCATCTTGATGTAATAATTTTATTGACACCCCTGAAGAATGCCAATCTTGTCAAAACTGGTTGGGTAATAAATTATGATTTACATTAACTGCTGGACTTACTTATCTGTTTGTGTGTTTGTTGGAAGCCATATTCAGTTCACAATGAATAAATAAATGTCCCACTTTATCTCAGTAAGCACCATAAAATGAAACCATCTCTTTTATTTATTCTCAGCAAAGAAATGCTTACAACAAGCACACATTCAACGGAACTATTTGATGCATATGTGAGACAATTTACAGTCAACAAACCATTAACTGTTAAGTACAAGCTGGTATATGTAGGACTATTATTATGGTTTTGAAATTTATGATTCCTCATGAACAGATAGAATACGCTGACTAAAACATATGTAAATATAATACTGTGAATGTATTTACTTTCCAGTATACAAATGTTTGTAATTTTCACATCTCAGGATTTTCACTACATGTAACACTATAAACTGTCTATTTTGGACCCCTTACTGTTCAATCTATTTAAACTTACTTTTCACTTTGGTTTAATTCTCAAGGTTTGGTGTAGCCCAAACACACAAAATATAAAAATACATTGATTAAAGGTAAAATTACATTGTCATGACATGAATTTTGCAGTTTTCTACATATTTGTCACATTCATCTTGTTAGGTCCAGTCCCCACCCCCCACAGTTCAAACAGCTTTTGCATTCACCTATTAATCTTAATGTTATAAAGCAACAAATCAGATACCTGTATTGCTTTCTGGTACAGATCTTCAGATTCCATCCTGAGTTGCTCAAGTGCTTTCTGCTGGGAGGCAATGGCTATGCTGATGGCTTGCATCTCAGCACGCTGTTGGTGCCATTTGTAACGAGTCCAGTCTTTATACTGCAGTGCCCGTTTTTCACTCTCTTCAAAGGATAAGGCATCCCTCTGTCTTTTCCTTAGCCTGAAATTAATTACAGTGCTCTATTATCTGTCAGTGCTTTGATCAACTATGAAAATCAGAGCATTCGCATGAACTCTAAAATAATGAAATAGAATTGAATGGTTTTGTATAATTTTGCAACAATGTGCAACCCAGTGTTTCAAATTTGTGTATTTCTGTCTTTTTGTTGATGTGCACAAATTGGTATCCCCCCCCCTTTTTTTTTTTGTTCTGGTTGCCCGTGGATGATCAGGATTTATTATTGGGACTTCTACCATAGAACATTTTTCACTTATGTTGCTGTTCTGCTGACCAATGTCTTTAACATTTACGGATTTTCTGTTTTTTTTTTTTTTTTTGAGCTGATAGAAACATTTTCAGTCATCTTTAACATCATTGACAGTAGTACTGTTAAACTGAAAGCCGGCCATTGGTAACAACATCGCTGCATACAATACATATTATAAAGCAATCTATTTGGTAACTTCCAAGTGTATTTTGTGGCCTTGAAATGCAGTGTGCTTGGATCAGTGGTCTCTGCAGCTTTTCAAGGGGCAGAGCAACTTTCATCTTAAGGGCACTAGCAAACATGGAGCAGTGAAACAGGGAGTGAAAGTGGCACCCAAAGTCTCTTCGCATATCATTTCTCCAATATGAAAATGTGAATTAGCACAGCACTGCCACCAAGTGAACTACTTTGTTTGACCCTTCCACAAGGAACATATCCACTATGTTTACGCTTAATCTGAGTAACGGTTCCGGAGAAGTAGAAATTAGCAAATACACACACACAAAAAATCATAAAAAATTGCAGCATCTACGGTGACTAAATTAAGAACTAGGGGTCGTTAGGAGTGTTTCTGTTTGGAATGGAAGCAATTGGGTAATGGGTTTCAGAGGCGAAGATTTTTTAAGATTTGCCAAAAAAGAACAACAACAACAAAAAAATTAAAAAAAATATCAAAATCATTGGAGCATGACCATTTGGACAAACTTCGTAGAGAACCACCCAAGGTATATTGTCACCAAGTTTGAAGTAACTCTGCCCACCAGTTTGGAGAAGAATCGAAAATGTGAATTGTGTACGCCGGCGGACAACAGATGCCTAACTAACACATACACTCAGCTGACTGACAAGTCAGCCAAAAATTGTCCCCAAATTTTGTGCTACAAAGCATACTGCCACTGTCAAAGTTCTCTAGGCTTCCACCTCATCACTGCCACACAGTGAACCCCCTCTTGTGAGGCCACCTTAAACCCTATCAATAGGTGGCTTAATAAAAATGGGTCACCTCGGGGGGGGGGGGGGGGATATACTCTTGTAAACGCCATACTTTCTGCATGAGCATGTGGCCTCTGGTGAGGGAGCCTCTAAGAGGAGGACCATTGTAGTTCAAACAATGAATACATACATGTATATGCTCCAAGAGGCACATGTAGGAGATAAGCTCTTGCCAAACATGTACATGTACTACCTTCAGTGAATGAAGATACATGTATTATCATTATGACTGTATGCTTTACTACTCACTCTGCTGTTTTCGCCACAATCCTGTCTCCTTCTATCTCTTCAATGGGCTTCAGAGTACGACCTTTTGTCTCAATTTTACGAATTGCCCTCTCCAATTTTTTCTTCCTTTTTAATTCTCTCTGCATTGCAATGGCAGGATCTGTCTTTTTCCTTTTCTTCATTGGCTCAGCACTACAAGAACAAATACAAATCAATGCTTTTCTACTTGTTAATTTTTTGGGTCTTCTCATATATCCATACATGTATCAGATGCTTAACTTTCATCATGGTTTTGAACAGGATTTCTACAGATGTTCAGCTGTCCTTTAGTGGCATATCACACAGTAATAGATCAAACGTGTTGAAGACATGTAACATTCTTCACTTGTCTGCAGACAGACAATCTGTTTAAAATCAATTTTGGTCTAGTCAATATGAATGTAAATTCTGGACAAGTACAGTAGCACTTCGACCTGCCCATCACATTTTTACTTGTCTCTGACAAGCAACAGGGCCTCAGTTCAAACAGTGGTCAAGAAATATCATCATGATAAAGCAATGTATACATGTACCTTGTCATCTTTGAATATGGAACATGACAGTCTAAAACCACAATTGAAGCAGAACTTCATGAAACATATGTTTTGACCTGATTATTTGGTGAATTCATCAATTTATTCAACATTGCACATAAAAGATAAACATGTATGTACATACCACAATGCAGGTGTTGCCCAGAACTGTCGTGGTCCAGCCTGTGTCACAAAACATCTCAAAGTATGACATCCATAGCCAATACTCAACCTGAAAACCACAAAACAATACATTTTTTGTTTACATTGATGATAATATGTAAAATAGTTTGTACTGTATTTGAGAGTTATCTGCCAAAGAGATTTATCAGATTAATAGGATAAAAAAAAATGCTGGTATACTAGTCACTTACCGCACATACAACAAAGTGTCTCTCTTGGTGTACATGTAATTGCAGTCCTATCATACATATTGCAAATACATGTAAAGTTGCTACCACACTCTGTGAATATGTTTCCTGATCATGGATATTCTCAGATGTACTAGTACACATTCAGTCCAGCAAGCAAAACATGCGAGATTGGACTGGCACCCAGTTGATTAGCATCCTTTGATACTTCTGTATTTTTCGCTTGAACTCACTGTCAACAGATCAAACTAACACTTCAGTGTCCCTGTGAACACACCAAAATTTGGTTGACCATAACATTAAAGTGTTTTCATTTCATTTCTCAAAGTTATACACTTCCATATAAAAAGCTCTCTGATAAAACAGACGATGTGTTTCTGGATTTTACTTTGAAATGCTCAGGACACAATAGCAGTGCTCATCCTGTGCACCAGTAGGGCCAGTACTTTTCCGCGATCGCGGAAAACGGACGGAATTCACGGAATCTATGATCTCAAACGGAATTTATGATTTGGAACGGAAATCGGCAAATGTCACGGAAATTATGCGGAATTTGTGAATTTTGCCTCTCAAATAATTCAAAATCACCACATATGTCATCGCATAAAGCAAAACAGACGGACTTGGATCCAAATTTGACGAGTCGGCGGCGTTATCGATACCACGCGGAGCAAATTTAACGACAGGCCGGACACCTGCGCGCTATAGACCCCATTGCTACCATATCCATTCATTTGCATGGCATATAGATATAACGCGCAACAGAGGTACAATGATAATAGCGCCGTCTGTAGGTGGAGGCTGTCAACGTACATAGTAAACAATATGGAGTCACTTTGCCGTTCGTCGATGGATCAACATTTTCCAGAGGCGATAAGATCAACTGTTTTTCCTATTTTTATTGACCAGTGCTAAAATCGTGCCCTAGAATTAGTGAAACGGAAATGAAACGGAATTTGTAGTTTCCCAAAACGGAAAAACACTCATTTTGAAACGGAAAAATACAGGCCCTACACCAGGTGTGATTCATTTGCATAACAATCACTAGGTGTGTGATTTGTTTGCAAATCTGAGATGCCTTGTACATGTGCAAAAAAAAAAAAAAAAAAGAATTACACATATCCTGCCTTCAGAGACACACACTAGGTAAATCTGATATGCAGTCAGACTAAGTCTGAAATACAAACACACTTCTCTTGCAGCTTTGACTTCAAAATTACATGACTTTCAACCGTTTTCAACATATGCTTTTAAAGATAACAAACTGTACCTAATTAGTATTCTTGAATTTGTAGCCTTTAGGAAAATGAAAAGAAAAAACTAGAGGACCGTGAAAGTCCTGTGCTCAGCTGACCTTGCATGCACAAATAGAAGTGGTTCTGTGACCTTCAAAATAATATAAAGATCACTTTTCTTTAAAACCATCATCACTGCAATATCATTGTCACTCACACAGTTTCTGGAGTCGTATTTGTTTTGATGAAAAGTGACAGGATCCACTAGTACCAAGATATAAACCAACTAGAGTGAAGGGTCATCTAGCGATGACATGATAATATATTCCAAAGCCCGAGATCACTTTAAATATATGAGCCTCCCTGAAGAGTGTATCCCCAAGGCATTTGGCATTGTTTGAAAATGGGAGGCACATATAAACCCTTAGTTCAGCTCTGCACATAATCCTAATTTGTAAATTTATTTATTATTTTTTAAAAATGCATTAAAAATCAGAAACTGATAGCAACACCATGGCAATGTAATATGCACTAACACACATCATATCAGTAAAGTGTACCAAATTTCAAAGACTTCTGCTGGAAAACCTGAGACTAGTTGAGGATACAAGTTCAGCCCCCTCCATAAATATTAACATGTATGTTTACCTATCATTTACAAAAAAAGAAATCACAAAATGACAGCAATATCATGCCAATGTAATATGCACTAGCCTAGACCATGGCAATGAAGTGTGCCCAATTTGAAAGGGGTCCAGTGAAAAACAAGGGACTAGTTGTGGATACAATTTCAGCTCCATCCATAAATATGAATGTGTATATTTACCTACGATCTGTAAAATTTAAATGAATCATTAACAAGAGGGCTGTGAGAACAGCCCGTGCCTCAGCTGATCTTTACATTCATCACACTTGCAGCTCTATGAACTTTGCAAAGGATCAAGGACACCATGTTCTGAGTAAGTCTGACCTTTATAGAAGAACACTTACATGTACAACATCAAAGTTCAAGTAGTTCTCAAGTTATAATGAAGAGTAAAATTCATGTATGTTGCACTGTGACCCCACAAACGAGGTCAAGGTCATTCATGTACTGTCTCAGCATGACCTTCATACAGAATAATTAATATGTGTAGCTAACTCAAAACAGATCTCAAGTTATCAACTAAACAGTAAATTTCGTGTCAGTTGTCCTGTGAATTAGCATTAGAATGTCCATTGACTTACATGGTAATCAATAGTAAAGGTGCATTTACCCCAAAGGAGCCGAATTGAAAAAACCATTAAAAGTCAGGAATACGCAGCATTCCCACATAGTGAACAACTTTGTTTGGCCCTTCCATAAGGAACATATCCACCACATGTAAGCTTAATCTAAGTGACGGTTCTGGAGAAGAAGTCAAAAATAGCTAGAACACACAAAAATTCATAAAAAATTAGAAAAAAACTGCAGCGCAACCTGGTGAACAAATTAACAGCAAGGAGTCCCTACATGTCTTCCTGTGTGATATCAAAGCAATTGGGTAAGCAATTTCGGAGAAGAAGATTTTTTAAGTTTTGTCGAAAAAAAAAAAACAAAAAAATTCATTAAAAATCCAAAAATCACTGGAGCATGAACATTTGCACAAATTGGTAGAAACCCACCCAAGGTACATTGTCACCAAGTTTGAAGTGAATCTGGATGACGGTTTTGGAGAAGAAATCGAAAATGTGAATTAGCATTAGAATGCTTATTGACTTCCATAGTAATCAATAGGAAAGCTGCATTGACAGACAAGTACCCGAATTGAAAAAATCGTTAAAAATCAGGAATCTGCAGCATTCCCACATAGTGAACAACTTTGTTTTACCCTTCTACAAGGAACATATCCACCATGTTTCAGCTTAATCTGAGTGACGGTTCTGGAGAAGAAGTCGAAAATAGCTATAACACACAAAAATTCATAAAAAATTAGGAAAAAATTGCAGCGCCACCTGGTGAACAAATTAAGAACTAGGAGTCCCAGGGAGTGTTCCTGTGTGATATCAAAGCAATTGGGTAAGCGGTTTCGGAGAAGAAGATTTTTTAAAATTTACCCAAAAAAGAACAAAAAAATTCATTAAAAATCCAAAAATCACTGGACCCTGACCAATTGAACAAACTTGGTAGAGACCCACCCAAGGCACATCTCCACCAAGTTTAAAGTGAATTTGGCTGACGGTTTTGGAGAAGAAGTCGAAAATGTGAATTGTGGACGACGGACGGACGGACGACGGACGACAGACCCTCAAAACACCTCAGCTGACTTACAAGTCAGCTGAGGTAAAAATCATAAAAAAAGCAGTGAAATGGCAATGCAATGTGCACTGGTCCACATCATGCCAGTTAAGACTTAAGTGTGCAAAGTTTGAAAGGGTTCCAATGAAAATCCTGGTGGGACTAGTTGCGGATACAAGTTCAGTGTTATGGATGGACAGACATGAGGATTCCAATACACTCCCGCAGGAGTATAATACATGTAAATTAGTTTACCTTTCAAGTTCACTCAAGGTCAAAATTAAGAACACTGAAAGAAATCTCATCAAGCTGGTTTTTCCCTATTAGTATTCAATGGTTACCATTATCTCAGATGTCACTAAAGGTCAAAATTAGCCATGCTAAAAGTAAGCACATGGGCACTTTCCTATAGGTGTTTAATAGTAACCATGGGACTAGGATCCAGCATCACTGAGGCATAACCTAAAATGTCACCTTTAATGCTATCCGTTTTGTAACAATGCTTACCAGTAGTAGTACATGTGTTACGCGCCATCGATGGATCTGCACAGTCGACCGATCACGCAGCGCCATCAATGGCTCTATTGTTTGCGCAACAATTGATAGATCGCGCTGCCCCAACAATCGCTTTGTTGTGACAGTTGGTGAGTGTTGCTGGCGCTGCACCATCGATTGACAGATCTGTCAAATTGAGTGTTTTCTGAGTGGCATGTCACTTTCAGTCTGTGAATTTTTTAAAATCATAAATTGACTTTAAGTTTTCATTCTCCAAGTACTTAAAGTTCATGAACACCCAGGCTTTTCTGACTTTATTTTTACCTCTGAGTTTTGTTATTTTTTTCAAAAACTTATGGAAATCTGTGTCTGCAGTTGCAGAGTTTGTATCTTGAAACAGAAGAATATCGAACAAACGAGTGTAAGAAAGCAAAGTCTAAAAAATCATTATGCACTCTTATTGTCTACTTTATTACTTGCTCCACTCTCAACTCAAATACTCGAACAGTGATGGCTCAAATTCCCAGATCAAATTACAATTTACATAATGTATCTAAATAAATAAATAATATTGAATTAGTGCATTCTTTGATTAAAAAAAATATTTTAAAAAACCTCTGTTAGGCCTACCTGTGTTTAATGGTGTTTGATAATTATAACAACGATAATTCGTATTTTATTTGTGGTTTTACATGTATGTAGGCCTACATTACCAATGTGTCTGAAATAAAATCCATCTTAATAACTTTAATGACAAACCTGGCTATCAATCAATCAATCTTTCTATCACACAACAAAGGCAGATCTGATACTAGTTTATTTCATTACAATTTTTTCAAACTAAATTATACATCGATGGGGCATCCTTTGCAAGTGCAGCGTGATCGATCGATTGGCATTACTTAACATTTTACTTTGATATAAATGTGTTTACCCATTACATACCTAACTTAAGTTTATGTACATATTTTGTACTGATCATCTGCCAGTACTTTTCCGTATGGATTTGATTTACGGCCGAGTCAAGTCTAGAATCGTCGAATCCAGGCAGTTGAGTTACAGATGTACAGTTACAAAATCATGGTAATAACAAAGGCCCGTACTTGGTCACTTGAACATAGATAATTGATAGGTTCGAGTTTGTATGTTAAAATCAACATAAGTTTATTCCATTCTGATCAATAGATTAGAATTCACTTAACAAATTATCCACCAATTGTGCATCCATTGTCAGCGCAGCGCGATAGATCAATCAGTGCACCATCCATCGATTGTTGCATGAACAATAGATCCATTGATAGTACTGCGCGATCGGTAGATTGTGCAGATCCACTTATGGCATGTAACACATGTACCTTCTTGATAATTCTTAATTTCAAAACTCTGTTACAAGAAAATGACACAAGCACCATGTAGTGAACTAACTTTGCGCAAATCAAGTGCTGGTACACTCCCACCACATTTAAAGAGAATTCAACATGTGATTTAGGAAAAGAAGTCAAACACAGTGAAAATACATCAAAAGGGTGGGTGATAACTGAGCATCCCTTATTTATGGCTATGCTCAGAGGGACGAGTCTGCTATGCCAAAAAAGTCCGTTCAAACTGACAAAACCGATCCATTCTTTTGACTTCGTGACATCACCATCATGAACATGGCATTGTCATTGACTAGTCCATCTAGTTCAAGTAATTTCAAAAGTCACGCACACACATCCCATCCCCAAATTCAAACTTGAAATTTAAATGACAGTATCACTCAGTGAGTATGTCAGTATGCAATGCCAATGGGAAGGTTGAGTGTGGCAAAGAAATGCATCTTTCAAAGCTAAAACACTTCACACATGTAGCATACACCCTTTCATTGTGGATTGAATATATAATTAAGCTCATATGAGCATAAAATTTAACATATTTTGATGGCTATTACTGAGATCACCTGGCAAATTGCTTGAAAGCTGCTTGCAGTGTTGAACTTGAAGCCATGTCTTTCAGATTAACGTGACCCAATTGTACTTCGGCTGCTTCCGAAAGGACCGGCGGAAACGGTGTCTGAAAGATATAAGCCATTTTCAGTTAGCAATCATAAAATTTAGGCTCGCATATCACTTTATTTCGATTAATCTACAATTGCGTCTATTGAATCTTTAACGTTGTTTTGATAAAGTTAGATTTTTTGCCCGACTATTTTGTGTTTGAAAACAATTACTAACTTCAAACTTTCATCAACTTTAATGATACAGGGCATATATCTCTGCTACACCGTTCGGTTTCTTCCGTGAAGCAGAGCACATTTCGCGCCAGAAATGAACACAGAAATGGAAAGATGTCAGGATGGTAAACATAAACTTTAGGACAATATAAACCGGCGATCGCGTTTTATTTGGGTAAAAATGGTACTGCAAAACAGTGGTCGTTACCAGGCTGAGAAATCTGGCCAAGAGCGGCAAGAACAGGGAGGATACAGCAGGTAATGGTGATGTTGCCTGTTGCAGTGTTTGCATTTTCGGGGCACAAGACCAGTTTTATGACGGTGACAGGGGAACCAGGCTCTGTCACTGTCAGCGTCAACAGATTGAGCATAATTCCCATAAAGGACATTTATTTACTTGTAAAATGGTCGTAATAATGTAAGTTAACAGCATGTACAGGCATTGAGATCATACGTTTGGAAAACATGGATAAGGCAGCAAGAGGCTTTCTGTATTTTTTGGTCAAACTCTGTCTTATAAAATAAAAGCTGCTTGATAGCTAAATTTGTATTATTTTAAACAGCGGAGTCAAAATAAAGCTTTGAGATCATTCGTTTGGATAACATGGATAAGACAGCAAGAGGCACACTGTATTTTATTTAAAATCTGTCATAATAGCTGCTGGATAGCTAATGTTGTATTGTTTTAAACAACCGAGTTAAAATAAACCTTTGTATCTTGTATCAGCTGTCATTGATCAACTAAGATCATAAATTTACATAAATCCACCAAAGTTTGAAAAAAAACAACTTGGCTGTAAGTAAATTACTTTCTTGTGGACAAGAAAATACATGTAGTCCGATTCTAAATGCTAAACTCGAGAGAATCTGGGATTTCAACAGTCGAAAGGGTCCTCCTTAACCAGTTGGATCCTTTCTTGGATCAATGTTGTCCGAATACGTTGCTGCTTTCAGGAAACATTATAGTTGTCAAACGGCTCTCCACAGATTCATTGTCATTGAGAACTGAAAGAAGTCCCTCAAAAATAGAGATTATAATTATAAATAGGCGCCATACTAATGGACCTTAACAGGGCCTTTGATTGCCTTCCCCATGAGCTCTTGATGGTTGAACTTCAAGCCTACGGAATGGAAATGAACAGTGTACAATTAAGGTAGCGGCGGGGATTGAGCTATAACGGCAAAATCGTGACCCGACAGAAAATGAGTTTTTTCCATTTCCGTAAAGTTTGGCACTTTGACTTTCTTGTCACCAAACATGATTACTAAAAAAGCAAAATTTATGTGATAAAAAAGGGGAAAAACATGACCATGTTTTAGCCGGCTGCAGCATGAGCATGTCTGTTTACAAATGTATGCTAATTAGTCCGCCAAAGTTTGGATAGGAGTCGGCTGCTTTCCACAATCCAGGACCGTAGCAACGACAAGCGACCAACTGTGACATTTTGAGGTGCGCTCCTACCAATTCTTGTATAAACTGCTTGACAAGATTAGGACAGATTAATGGGTTTGTTGTGGTGACCAAATGGCCATGTAGATAATTAAATCGATGGGCTCATGTTTTCCTTCTCGGTGTGATAAAAAAAAATTAAAAAGTAAGGGACGATAAAAGGTGACGATTGTCAAAACGGCACCTGGCGATGGACGTGAGCCTCAGTGTGTTTTCTATGAAGGCGATTTCAACCTATGCGTAAATCGTTACTAAGAATCATGGCATTGTATACATCATAAAGGCTTACAACCCTTTCTACAGTCTTGCCCTATCCAAGACCAATTTGCTTTTAATGTTTACTGGCAAAAAATACGCATGACGATCGAGGAATCCTAACACTGGACCACTTGGCTATAAATATGCCGCAAACTATAAAAGCGGGGATTCGATTCAGCGTAAATAATTATATCTGCCTTCAATAATTATATGTCCGTTTACCTGAATGTGAAACGGTGAATAGCATTAAATGTTAACCTTGAAGTAAATTTATATGAAGCACACGCCTCCACTAAAACTGGTACCGTCTGTAGCGCTGTCCCATTTTGTGGAACTGGAAGACTGGCACATTGCACGTGCACGGACTTGCCCACTTCATACGGGGGTGTTTCGAAGTACACTGAGCGAGGGGACAGAAAAAAAAGATTTAAAAATTTGACCATCAGGGGGATAAAATAATCAGATTACTGTTAAATGACTGCGAAAAGCGACTCTGCACTCTGCTTTTAGCTGGTTGATCGGTCACATAAAAGTATTTTGTCTCACTGTGCGCGGCATGTTCCGATACCACTCGCCCGCACCCATCCACCAGGAAGTTTCGGTTTTGTGTCTCGATCAGTTTATTGCAGTTCAAGGGTGAGCCAACTATCTTTCAGTGGGCTAGTTATCTCCACAAAATAAAAAATATGTTACATGAGTGGCAAGGTTTCGAATGGCAATACGCGAGAAAAACGTGGCAAAGTGAATGGCATTCTTTATCACAAGGAAGGCGCTAATATGTGGAGGAACCAATGAAATAGGCTTGGCGTATTCTATTGTGCTCCCGGCAAGAACAAAAACAACAAAACAAAACAAAAACAAACAAAAAACAAAAACAAAAAACAAAAAAAACCCCCAAAAAGCGCACAAGACAAGGCCACGAAGAACACACTGCCTCACGATGCCCATCCCTTTCTCAATTTTGTGGGAATTGGAAACTTTCTTGACTGCCAGACAGACTCGCTCTGTGTAATTGTTAAATTGCGCTTGAAGTGCATGTCGCCAGGCAAGCAAACACAGTCCGTCTTAGCAGGCAAGAAAGTTTTACCCTTGCGCACGAAGGGTAGCGTCATCACCTTACATCTGAGCGTGGTCTGGTGCTTTATAACTAATATTGATCTATGTAACCGTCAGGGTCTGATCAAAGACTACTTCAGCAAATCAATGGATTAGGTTTTTCAATCTAGCAATACAGTTTCATCACCAATACAACGTTGAAACTAATTGATTCTCAACACATATGAAACATTCGCTTTGTTTTTTTTTTTTTTTTTTTGTTTGTTTTTTTGTTTTGTTTTTTGTTTTTTTGTTTTTGTTTTTTGTTTTGTTTCTTCTTTGAAGTATAATTTATCCTGGGAGTGTTTGTTTATCAGTAACAGGACTATTGTCTTAAATGTTACGTCACGATCATTCATGTTGACCGCCTATCTAGCATTTATAAGCTACATTGAAGTCGGTGACTGTGCTGAAGTCCGATTTACCCTCGGACTCAGTCCTATCCATATTCCTGGTCGTCAATACTTTTTTTCACATTGTCATCTATCTGCTTCCTTTTCTTCCGTGATCGTGGCATGTCGATTTTTCCAACTTTCTTTTCGGTAAGGTCGCAAGTAGTCCAAGACACTGAATGGCGAATGTCCCATCCATGCCGTTAATAAAGCCATGTTGTTCTTTGATCCAAAGTGATGAGAAGTGAGTGAGCAACTCCTGCCTACCGGGCTCCTTCTGAGTAGAGCAAGCTGTGAAACTGCAACCCGTTTGTTCAAGCGGCGCCATATGCAAACAATGTTGCTAGGGTCAAGGTGATGCCACCTTCGGGTCACGTGGCTAATCCGCTTTCGAATCCCCCTTTGAAGCTGTCTCATTCACGTGGAAACCCGAGTGACAAGCTTTCAAGTGTGGCTGCATTTGATGTCATTCGGGTAAAAAACTGCTTTTTTAAGCCAATAAACATCATTGTACGTTGGAAACTACACATCAAAGATGTTGATTGACATTTCTTCGAAGTACTGGGACCAAAACGGGCCGAATTTGGAAAGCTGTATTGTCATTATGGCCAACAATGTGCGAAAAAAGGGCCTCAAATCTTTCAACGGCGATTTCTCGGAATGAAATTTTCTGCTTATGAATCAATTTTGTGGACAGCGTCAATAAAAAGCTAATTGATCGATCTGCTTCAAATAATCGTCTTTTGAAAGATAAATATATTATCTGGGAACCGTTTTTTTTGTTTTTCCGTCAGATGTCCCCTTCCAAGACTTTTGTAGCCCACAAAATGAAGTAACTGCTGAAGTTTAAAATGATGATCAAAGAATTCGATAATTCTGTTATTATGTATTTTATTTGTAAACAAAAAATACGGTTCCTGCATATTGGTCTATACTTTAATTTTACATAGGTAATACACTTTTGCATCGATTATTTTTAAAGAAATGCTGACAAAATGTCAAATCTGATACCCTCTTGTAAACGGGCGTATAAAACCCTTGAAAATTATCGTATCGATATGAATCTTCTTTCTAACAAATCTAGATGTCTGAACAATTAATAAAATGTATGGTTTTGTGGGTGAAATGTGAAACATAGTTCATCTATGCAACGTCAAAGTCGCGGGACCGCTGCGCGAGGCTCAATCCCCGCCGCTACCTTAATAAACAACTATCTGACAGCCAAAACACTAACAGTGAGTCTACATCCAAAACTGGTTTAGTGACTGGTCACTGGTTAAAAGGGGTTCCCCCAAGACTTGATCCTTGGGTCAGCCATCTCTAACTTTTTCATCAATGACCTGTACTTTTGCATAAATTCAGCCTCCTTGGTAAATTTTGATGATGACAATACAATGTACTACATTAAAACCTCACTAACCGAACACCTCTCTATACTGAATACCATTTCTCGGTCCCAAATACATTCTTTCAATGCTATCAAACCTCCGTATACTGAACACCTCACTATACTGAAGTGAACACTTTTTCCAATCCCAAGGGTGTTCAGTATAGGTAGGTTTCACTGTATATATACCAGCAGCCTATCAATGGATCCTGTCACTACTATTCTCACCCAGGAAGCTAATTTTGCTATCAATTGATTCAGTATGAATCAAATGCAAGCAAATGCTGTGTAATGATAATCAGTTATCGCCAGTATAATAAAACTAATTTTGAGCTAAATGACCATAGCATAAAATGTGAGGAATATGTCAAACTCATTGGGGTCTGGCTCGACCACAAACTTGACTTTAAAATATATTTCTGAATTACACATGTATGTAACAAGTTAAGCAGACTGATTAAATGCCCTAAACACCAAGCTGGGTACCTAGACCAAAATACCAAACTCTGTATATACAGAAGTTTTATCATGTGTCACTTCAACTATCACCCACAAGTCTAGCAGTAAAACAAATATCCTCAAACTGGAAAAAATGCAAGAACAGGCTTCACGCTTTGTGTTCAATGATTACAATAGCAATAACATTTATTTAGACTAAATGGCAAAAATGCCAAGCCCAGCACTCCAGATTACGCAAACTGGCTACCGAAATTAACATATATTCACATCAAATCTGCCTTTCATTTATTACCAACCTATTCATTACCAAGGGTTGGATGCGGTAAATCCCATTCTGCTGAAATTGAGAAACAAACTTCCCCACACAGAAATAGCTGGTGTCAAATCTTTTTCATACCAGGGGATTAATTTTTTTTTTTTTATTAAATCAGTTGGTACTTGTAAAAGATAAATTACACCAGAATTTTTTTTAAAAATGTTACTTGTGAATTTATGTACATCAGGCCAAAGAAAATAAATAGTGTGTTTGAGGTTACATGCCAAAAATAAATAGGGTAGGTAGGTAGGCTTTTTTTTTTTTTTTTTTTTTTTTTTTTATTTTTGCTCTGAAAACAAGAAAAGTGACTTAAAATGGATAAATTGTGCATTTCATGAAGAAAATCTGACTAGTTTTTTTTTTTTTTTTTTTTGAAAATCAATAAAAAGTTTTAGGGTAGGGGGATTTGGGCAAGGGTCGGTAGGGAAACCCCAAACACAGACTTTTTTTTTTTTTGCGTCAACAAGGATTCCTGAAATCCATGCACTTTAAAGTGTCAGAACCAGGTGATCTTGTCGTACTTGTATGCTATCATGTTACAATATTTTTTGGAAGATGATACCCCATTGACATATATCGGCAATGTGGAATAAAATGCAATGAGATCATGGCTAGAGTCCACAGGAATAACCGTAATACCTGAGTTAATAAATACACTTGTTAGACTGTGATTGAGAATACATTTCCTTGTGTTTCAGTCGGGAAGATTCATCAGAGAAGCGATTAGAGCGAGCCAACTTGAATGATGAAATTGATTCGAAATTTGGATTTGATCGCTTCAAGGATCCACAAGAAAAAGTTGGATGGCTCATCAACATGCATCCTGTGAGTTTTAGGTTTATACATCAGAAAACAGTATACATAGTGCACCCTTAGAAGATTAAAGTGCCTGCTGTTACTTAGGGTGCATATAACATAGTAGTGCAAAAATGCTACTGTGTCTCTGTTTTTGTGTACAATCCCATCAATGTATACATTTTTAGTTTTGTCAATATGTGTAGTTTCTTTGCATGTAACAAAAAAATTAAAAGCTTGAAATCAACAGTCATGTAAAGATAATAGTATAACTTGGGTAGTTTTTTTTTGCTTTCCGTTGAAAGGGATGTTTTTTATTTTATTGAATTTTAAAGCATCTACAATTAACATTAATAACTTTTTCCATGTCGGAACTCAAAAAGTAGCATTTGAAATTGGAATATTGCCAAACAATAAAGTGGCTACCTAAGCTAAACTCTTGTCTTTACATAGCCATTGATTTCAAAAAGATTAATCCATCCAGTTTTGAGTGAGGCTTTCTCAAAATTACCAAGTCTTGTAAAAATTTGTTTCTGAGATATTCACTACCAATGATAACGAAAGATGTTTGCTGACTTTAATTGCCCACAAATGACATCTGTCCAGGCCATTAAGAAGGATGACTAAATGCTAATCCCTTAAACTTTGTCATAACTTTGACATACACACTTACAAACAATACAATGGTTCTAAACAGTCACCTGTGAAATAATCCGCTCACCTGTAAAAACATATCCAGTGAGCCTTTGGCTGTGAATGGTTATCATCATCATTAGTGACATCTAACAGTCGATTAACTGATTGACTCCATGAAGCTTGAACTGACAGGACCCTGAGCACTTTTTCATCTTAAATTTTTGCATAGAAGTAAACCATTACAGTGATACTATTTGGTATGGATAAAGATGAGCACTTCATCATCCCAAAAGAAAGAAAAGGTCAATTTCATTGATAAGGAGATCTCGGGTAAGCCCTAGCACCTTAAGTACCATAAATTTAAATCATAGTAAAACAGAATACACGCAATTGCTAGGGCCAATGATTTTCTGTTTCAAAAAAGAGGAATTCCATTTCATCCAAAAAAAAGTTTTTCAAATTCCAATTTACTCCCCCCCCCCGAAAATCATTGGCCCTAAATTAAGGTGTTTTATCCAGGGTTTTCATTTTAAATTGTGCCAAGTTTGGGAGGGAGTCGACAGCTTTTTTCGGCGGGTATTAGGTGCAACGTGCCCAACACGTGCTGAGAAAAGCTGTTGGCCCGGGATATTCTCTCTGGAACTAGAGGCATACTGGCACTTGATTGAAAGGTCTTTTTATGAAGAATACAAATCAGGGATCCTAATGATAGTCCAGACTGGTTTGACTTAAGTAGATCTACTTTAGTCGTGATTGGCACTGAAAAAGATAAATACTGGGTGGAAGAGGAAAAGTAGAGGGTAGAAATAAAGTATTGGCAATGCACTTTTATGTTATTTTCTTCAAAGTAGGGGGAGCATCTTGTATGTTTAGACAGGCAAGTGCACCCCCTGCCTCCTTGTTTTAAAAACACTGTTATCCAATCTGAAAAGTTTGCATTTCTCTTTTCATGGTGAGAAAATTCCATCAAGGGTGTACTTGTCTGGACAAGTGCGCCCATCTTAGATGCTATTTTTCTGAATTTTTGTCTGTTGTGAAGCAAAATTTACTTGACCTTGACAATAGGACATTGGAATTTTCTCACCTCACTTTTGATTAATTATGCAGTCTTGCAAGCATATAGATAACATGTCTCCATCATGCTGAATATATACATCTTACTGGTTTTCTTATAGGCAGACATCCTGGATGAGGACAAACGATTGATCAGTGCTGTAGACTATTATTTCATACAGGAAGATGGTGGCAGGTTCAAGGTAGAGCTTGAACTTTCCCTCAGATTAAGACTGTATCAGCAGCTTTTGTTTGTGCAGCTTTCCACATTTTTGAAAAATATGATGAAAGCACATTCTGATATTTCGCCAGCAGCTGGTTTTGTTTGGCTTAGTTAAATTTTGCTCTCAGTAGTCGTGTAAGTGAGGAGTCAGTGTTAATGTGAGTACGTACACCTGTATAAATCACTTTTTTTTTTAGCTTCTGAGCTCAATCATGAAATCAATTGTTCTTCAAGGCAATGTTATACCTATTGAACATGGAAGAAAGAAAAAATTAATGTGTATGTAATAGTGACAGGAAAAGAAGTTTGTCTGAAAGAAAGTTTAGGGCTGTCTTAAATTCAACACTGACAAAATAACTGGCATGAAGCATGAATCTGATTCTTTGCAGTACATCTCCTGACACAAAATTCATTATTTGTTAGTAGTGTATGTCACTAACCGATGGGGCCAACATAACAAATATTAATTGCTTGACATGCCACTCCCTTTTGGCAACAACTTGCCATTCAAGGGAACCAGGTTTGTTAATCTCCAAGGTGACTCCCTTTGCACTTTGGGTTTCTCTGTGAAAGTGTACAGGTGGCTCCATCTCTTGTTAAAACATGCTACTGGTGCACATGCACTAATCATTTATTCTGATGGTGATTTTGTAATTAGGTGTCCATGCCCTTTAAACCATACTTCTATGTCGCAACAAGACCAGACTGTGAACGAGAGGTTGCATCCTTCCTGACCAGAAAATTTGCTGGTAAATTGGCATCAGTGGAGACTGTATCCAAAGAAGACTTGGATTTGGTGAGTTTTACTTTTATAAGCACACATATGCACAATGAAAAGAGAAGAAAAGTGATTCAACATGTACACATGTACTTTATTGGTCATCATAATATGAGCATATCAGAGCTTAAGGCTTTTAAAGTTTACATGAATAACGATAATGTGTTCACAAATAATCCCTGTTTACTTTTACTTTGTAATTGAACTTTCTGATATGTGGGAAGGCTTTATTGTAAACCTGTCGCTTTTATTTGCAGTCATTCTTGTACACTTATGAACACCAAATGAAAGACACATCACAAAGCATAGAATCATCACCTGTCATTCTGTCAGCAAACTTTTCTCTTCATTTGTCTGTGTAAAATATAAGGCTACATTATTGGTATTATAAATATAGAGAAAGAAAGATTAACGCCATCAATATTACTTTGTTCAGATTATTTTTTATCATATTTCTTTTTCAGTATAACCATTTAGTTGGACTGAAGAGGACATACTTGAAGTTGTCATTCTTGTCAGTGGAAGATTTGATGAAAGTTAAAAAAGAAATCCACCCAAAAGTGAGAAAAAACAAGACAAATGACAAATCAAACACTGTATATGCTGCAATGTTATCAAGGTAGAGTTTGCTTATTAACTTTTTGACATACATGGTCTCACCGGCACTTCCTTTGATGTCATTAGACTGATAAGATAATATATTTTTTTTGTCCATAGCCACATGTTTACAAAGTGTTAATCTTGCCTGATGTCACAGTTTGAATCTCACAAGTTTTCCCTTTTACAGCCAAAGTCTAGATCAGTGAAATGGACCAAAACTCTTAAACTTATCATGTAACCAGCTGTACATGTCAGAAATGAGTATCCCTGCAACCTACACAGATTTGTGTCCAAAAGGTGCAAAGTAGGTCAAATGAGCACTGAATCTAATTTTAATGGGAAGTTATGGTAAATGGTTAATTGTGCTTTCTTTGGCTCTGCAGAGTTGTCAGTCAGCAGAGCTTACAAAATCTGTTTGCATCCATCATGTCTGTCTGTCCTTCAGACTTTTATAAAAATTTTATTTTGCATGCATTTGGATTTTCTCCAGGTGGTCTTTTGCAAAGTCAATAAAAAAGATAATTTTCATGTACTTTTTTTATGAAAATTTTTTCTTTTTGAAAACTACTTGGCTCTTGATTTTGCATGCCTGGGGTTATGTTCACAATCTGGCCACCAGGTGGCACAATTTTTTTTTTTTTTTTTAATGAATTCTTGTTTTATTTTCAGCTTCTCTAGAACGGCTGAACAGAATTTTATGAAATTTTCATAAGAACATAATCTTACTAAAGGTGATGAATTTTTTTTTGGAATGATGAGGATATGCTTATTTTTGATAAAGCCATTGGATAAACTTTTTGACCATGTGTTGGCAAGTGATGCTGCTGCTGCACATACATTGTATATTTTGAAACAGGTTGTATGGAATGCTTTAATTTCATATACAGATGTTGCCCAGGTGGGTCCTGCCAAGGTTGAAAAGAAGATGATGATGCAATTATTATCTTTTTTTTTTTGCTTTCTTTTCCCCTTCCCAATGTTTGGGGGGAAAATCATTCTTTGAAAAAACTAATGGGCCAATTGCTTTCACATTGCATACAGGGCCCCTAAGGGTCAGGTCATTCACAATTTGGTTATTTTTTTTTCTTTGACAAAATTGTGAGATATCAAATTTGGACCATGTGTTACTAAGTGCTACTTATGTATAGGTATATAGGTGTATTGAAATATTGTCAAAATGGTTGTACGGAATACTTTGCTTTCTGCACAGAAGGACCTTCAAAAAACTGTGAAGAAGATGATGCAGTAATTATGCATTGTCTGACAGGAAAAGGACACATAGTGCTTATTGGAATTCTGCTGACTCAGCAAATCTAACACACTGCCTTATATAATGGTAAATCCTAGGCCTATGGTTACTAATACCTTAACTGTTTTTACATCGGAGGGCTGGGAAGAAGGAGGAAAAGTATAATGTTTAAATCTTTGAAAATCAGAGTAGCACCTTTTGGTAATGTTTTCAAAACTAGTAGGTAATGAGTAGAGATAAGAATAGTTTGACACTTGCTATATTTTCATGTCACAGTCACTTGGGAGGAGATGAAGCAGCTGGTGTGTCCAAGAAGATATCTGATCAAATGGACAACATTATTGATATCAGGTAAGAGTGTCACCCAGAATTTGATTTTTTCTGTCTCTCTCTCTCTCTCCCAAGGGTTACAGAGAAGAACATGCTTCTTTGGGCACTATTTGGTGTACATGGCCTGTCAATAAAATAAAAATGTCATACTTGTGACAGCTGGTATAATAATTTCATTCAGCCCTACCATCCAGTAGACTGGGAGCCGATATGGGATTAACATTGTAACAGTTACATCAGGGATCGCACTGACCATTAGCCAAATGCTATTAACTATTCTTGAATTGGGCTTAAAAATATAAGAATGGCTAAAACATTTTAAATGATTTATTAAAGGACCAAGACCAAATTTTTGTAAATTATCCCTGTGTTTCTTAGTTTGGCTAAAGATCATTAAAGTCTCAATCTGTCCCTGAGTTTCATCATAATTCAGTCACATTGTCCATACCTGTGGTCGCATTATCCTGCCCATTAAAAGACCAACATATCTAATGCAGCATTCAGTTTCTGTTCAATCACAGACCTGCTCAGCATAGAGTTGGAACAGAGACCAATTCCTTGAAAATTTTAAACAAATATCTTAGGTTTAACCTGGGGTTGAACAGACCTCACTTGCTTCTGCTGAGTCCAGGTGTGTACAAAACCACTCAGACATTTTGGCACATCATTTATATACTTTCATCAGCAGAAGCCTTGTCTTCGTATTGAATTTGAAATTTAATAAATTTTCATTGTTAGAACAGCACACCTCATCTTATCTGTATGAGATGTTTATTTGAACACCATTCAACATCATTAAATTTGCCTTAATTTTTTTGTCATTTGACTGTCAGAAGATGACTTGAGTTATCAATAAATGCACAGAGATCAAATTCTGTCTTAAGAGAAATACAAACTGAAAGCCAACATCTCTTCCATATGATTGAACAGACTCTAGGTCTGTATTTGTATACTTGCCTGTCAAAGAAAGTAGTATACAAACTTATCACTTGTCAAAGATCATGGTCACATTCATGCAATAAAATAATAAAAAGACTTATAATTAGAGCATGTAAGAAATCTTATATATACACCTATTTTTGTGAAGGGAGCATGACGTACCTTACCATGTCAGAGTGTCTATAGACCTGAAGATCCATGTAGGTCACTGGTATTCTGTCAAGGGACGAGGGGCTGCACCTCCAGAAATAAGACACCGAGAAGATCTTGTGGACAGACCTGTAAGTTAAGTTTGGGAATTTTCAAAATGTGCAGCTTTGGTTGTTGAATTGTATATCTTAATGGACAGACTCTGCATAACCATTTCCCCCTTATACATGTTCCAGCCAAAACTGGCTTCTCAAATGTCTTCTTATTCAAAGTTTTTGACTAATTTCAACAATGATGAAAGACAATTTGAATGGAATGTGTAGGTGAGACCTATCATGCCCCTAATCAACTGTGCTCATGTGTTGGGTGAGAGTCAAATGTTTTTTTGTTTTTTTTTTTTTTTTTGAAATATTGTCCCACCATCAGAAATTATAGATTGGACCACATCCACTTGCCATACATTTGCCTTTCTTTAGGTGTACAAAACAATGTTGATCATACCACTTGGTCAGAATATTGGTGAAATTAGACAAAGTTATACCTGTACCATGAAAAGTTACAATGATTAGGAATCGTATCTAAAATGAAATTTTCTGTGTGCCAAAATTTACAGTTTTATTGCCTATTCCCCTGATGACAGTTTTTGTGTTGTGCTTCTTGACAGAACATTCCAATTCTGTCTGCAGTAGATTGCTAATTAACACATCAAGTGGAGTTGCCTTCTCTACAAACAGATCACCTGAATTGTCATAGACCAGCAAGCTAACAAATGGCCATGAATCCCCACATGCCACTCCTACGTTCATCCTTTAACATAGCATTCTATGTTGGGTAAACCCACACTCAAAAACAACCACCAGAGGGGATGTGACAACTTGACAATGAAATGTTTGCAAACGAAAGTACATGCATGAAGTACATACACCAGAATTGTACCAACATGTCAGCGGGGCAGTTGGTCTGTTAAATGTAAAAACAGCCCATTTTAATGTCACAGCCATGATGTGACAATGTATTACCAGGGTTCATCTGTATGTGTCAAGGGATAAATGAATGCAGCCACCTTTTGTTAGCTCTGAAGAGCCCACTTAGTGGCGAAACTAGTCAGACTAAAAACACCAAGATTATTTTTTTATCTTGTTATCTGAAAACACGTGACAGCATCACAGATAAGACCCTCTTGGCATCATGGCACTTCTGTTTTTCTAAATTGCCATTTGCAGAAAACATACGTTTTGAAGAGGAACATCAAAGGCACAAGCACGTGCCAAATACAAACCGAGGGATGGGGGTTGTGGTATTATTGTGCCTTTTGGGAATATCCGGCATTTCACTGAATCAGCACTTCATGTGACAGCTGGTCGGTGAAGTTACAGTAAAGCCTCACTTTGATTGTACAGTGGCAGTATCATGCATGCTCTAAAAATGATGCTTCAGACTCCAGTGCTGGACATGTAACACTTAAAAAAAATTTGAAAACTATAAATACCTTTATTCAACAAGGCATGGTTTACCACTAACTGTGTGTAACCTTGATTGATTTCATGTGTATGATGACATGTTTTAATTTCAGGACCCAGTGGTCTTTGCATATGATATTGAGACAACAAAGTTACCCTTGAGGTTTCCAGATGCTACAACTGACCAGATCATGATGATTTCATACATGATTGATGGGCAGGTGGGTGGAGTTTATGATTTCGTACATGACTGATAGACATGTGGGTAGTGCATAGTTTCATACATGGGTTCATAGATAACTGAGGTTTTGTGTGTTTGTTTTTTCTCCTGATAAATAGTTGGCAAATTTTCACCACAAATGATAGTTAAAAGCTTGAAAGGATAAATTTAAACCAGTTTGTGGATTGAACCAACAAGGAGTGTCCTAATGTCAACTGTTGTCTTCTTGAATATGTTTCTACTTGTTGACCAAAGAAAGAAAAAAAAAGAGAAAAGAAACAAATCAATGAGTCACAACTAACGATCTATGTATATTCAATGTAAAGATCATGTTAAACTTTAAGATTGCTTGTCTATTGATGGGAAGGTAACACTGTGTAATTGTTGGTATTCATATTTGCAGGGCTATCTTATCTGCAACAGAGAGATTGTTTCACATGATGTGGAGGACTTTGAGTTCACACCCAAACCAGAGTTTGAGGGACCATTCATTGTTTTCAATGAACCTGATGAGGTAAATTTGTGATGTATTTAACTCATTCATACAGCACAAAAAAAAAGTTTTCTCTTGCACTTATATGGAATGAAACATGAGTAGCAAGTTCATTATAATCATAACTTTTTGTACATGTATTATCATACTTTGTATAAAGACAATTTGTTTTCATTGCCTTGGATTCATGCTGCTGCTGCCACAAGGACAGCAGTAGCATAACATACCAGCAGTGAAAAATCTCTGGACCAAGGTCTTCACGACTGCAGCATGGAGTGACTTGAAGTTTTACTTGATCTTGTCTGAATTGATAGGAATTTAATGATATTCTTTAGAATATATTCCAATTGCATTTGTGAGAAATAATATATTTTTGATATTGTAATGCATACATCCTCAGGGTGATTTCTGTAGTTGGTGCATATAGTTGTCCTTATATGGAGTCATAAAAAGAGGAAATTTTAACCTGTAATTATTAACATTGCTGGTTCCAGTACCTATTTTGTAGATAGAGAGGCCAACATTGGCCATATTTCTTGTCTTCATATCTTTATAAGGGTGTAGACTTCTTGTTTAAAGAAAATCATAATCTGGTTCCACTTTATATTTTCCTTGTATAGTTGGCCACACTACAGAGGTTCTTTGATCACGTTATAGAAGTCAAGCCACATATAATGGTGACATACAATGGAGACAATTTTGATTGGTGAGTCTTGGGCTTTGGTACAGTACATGTACCAGATTATGGTAAAATTTCCAGATGCATGTATAAAATTTTCTGTATCATTTCAAGTTTGCCAGTTACCAAGTAATATAAAAGTCAAGGCAATCCATTCAGTGAAATTCACTTGTGTTTAAAAAAAATGATGTCCATTTTTTCAAAATATTTTTTAAAAAGCATAAATATTTCCTATGAAATCAAAAGATCTATAGTTTTAAAAAATTGTAAACTCTTTTGGGTCATCTTACAAAACAGATGTACATGTACATTACTCTATCATGCTGAGTAAGGGATACATAGTTATGAGCAAAATTATATGAGAAAAATCATGTTTTAAATAGCAGGCTAACAAAATCCATTTCCAAGGGCCGTGTAGCTTGATGGGATGATCCCTGGCATGTTCTATCAAGCAGTTACACCACTGTACCTGTTACTTGGTAGGCCATGCTAGCCTGACCTCCAGGTCTAAGTTCAACATCTGAGGTCTTAATATGGGGTCACAGTTCACCCACTCTCCCCTGTTAGGTGTCGTTCTTGTGGGGGAAACTAGGAAAAGTATCCCCTTGTATCCATGGGTATGCTGTTAGTTTTCCGATTTCCTGATGTTTTAATGGCAGTCTTGAACCTTCTAGTTGTACACAGCCATTTTGAAAGTATGGAAAAGCCAACAATCAATGAACATCAGATCCAGCTTGTACACTAGTATATCCATGTTCACTTGACAGTTACAATAATGGCCTCTCCAGAACATGGCCTTATCTTTAAACACTGCAAAATCAAGTTGTGATAGAAACAGGTACTGGACATTTTGTAAGAGAGTTATTGTGTGGAGCTGCAAAGTTTGATATTCTCAGTAGCCAATGTCAAATCACTACTGCACCACACATTTTCATTTCATATTTAACATATGCATCCAGGTGACGTGAAAATTACATTTTTTTTGTAAATTTTATTTTTGGAGATAAAAATTCAGTTACAATGTTTACATTGTAATGGTTACATATATATAATCTGTGTGATTTACTTTCTATGTAGGCCATTTGTGGAAGCAAGAGCAGCATACCATGAAATTGACATGGCAAGGGAAATTGGTTTCACCAGAGACAACCAGGGGGAGTATAAAAGTAGACCAACAATACACATGGACTGCCTCAGGTATGAATTTGACTGATCTTTTCCAGTGAAGTTTTTCCGGTGTGTCGAGATGAAATAAATCATTAATGCATGCCCAGAGTCCCTATAAAAAGACTTGGTCTTCAAGTAACAACTTTATCACTGAAATCAGTAGGTCTTTATTGCTTCAGTAAGTTATGTTTCAGAAAAATAAAAATGTCTATAAAATTGTTTTGCTGCATTCTATTTTTGGAATTTTATTTGAGTGAGGAATCAGTGCTCATGACAGACAACTCATAGTGCCAGTTTTCTATTAAACACTTTCCTCCTGCTTTTCAACACATTTTTCCGGCTCAAGGAACTACTCTTAGAATCCTGCAGACAACCTAGGAGTCATTGAGCTAAAGCTATTTTTGTTTCTGAGAACACAGAATTTGGAGAGTACGAAGGTAGAGAGAGGTATTTTTTCAGTCCCTGCTCAGAGGGAGCATACAGATGATGTTTGATTTTGTTTTTTCTTTTTCGTTAAGAAAACCAAATAATATTGGGGGGGGGGGGGGGTGCAGAAGCAATGTTTAGACAGAACTAAGAAGTATGTGCAAGAAATAAATTTATTTATTTTGCCAATCTGTACAAACCAGAAGTGCTTTGTAGCTCATATTACCAGGCCAGTAGGGAGGGTTATAATGAACAAGAATCTTTTGATGGTGGTATGATGTAATGTCAGGTGACACAGACCACGTTTTCAAGGTCAAAGTGGTTTGTTTCAATGGGCCACATATATGTGCATACAATGTTTAAGCAAATAAAAGAAAAAAAATGCAATGACATTGCAGTACTGATTACACCACCTTGGGTATTCCTTAGAAATGGCAAAGATGCAATAAACTCATCATCTTGTTAAGAGATTTCATTACAATACCAAATATCCCTTAGATCAAGAGTGAGAATTCATATAAATATGAATGACCATGAAGTATATGTTGATGGTCACAGGGCACCTTGTAAATGTCACAGGTAACAGAACAATTTTAAAGTCCTGAAATACTTAAAATGGACTTGTTAAATGATAGGAATTGACAACATGCCAGAGATTACAATGATACATAATATGGAGGACATTAACCTACTTTTTAAGCATCACTAAAGGTCGTGTCATCATGTCTTGGATTCAGATATTCCATAATATGGATGATGACAGCTGACCATTAGGGCTGTGGGCCATTTGATTTTGCAGCAGACTTGTTGATTTTTCCTTTGAAGGGAAGGGATGTATTTCTGCAAATTACAAAAATTTCACCCTATGTTTATGCTGGCAAATCTTTGTTTTCTTTCAGGTGGGTTAAACGTGACAGTTACCTACCTGTGGGTAGCCAGGGGCTGAAAGCTGTGGCTAAGGTAATTATAATGACTACCTTCAACCCTTTGAAGGAAACCATTCCATTTGAACAGTGCTTCTGATACCACAGTGTACAATTGAAAGCTAGCAGAATACATGGTGGGTTATAACTCAGAATTAAGACACCGTTTTTCTGAAATAAGAGTATAAGGTTCACAAGGGGAGAAAAGAGAAATAAATGGTTAAAATCCAGAAACTTTTTTGTTTTAACTCACGTGTGATATGTGTAATTGGCATCAAGTAGGGGAAAAAATAACTCTAATATTGTAAGGAATATCCAGATACTCCATTCTTCCATACCTGTACAAAAGTATGGACTTTCTTTTAAGTATGGATTTTAATTGTTTGTATTAAAAATTGTTACATTTATGTGCTGCTAACAGGCCAAATTACGCTACGATCCTGTGGAGTTAGACCCAGAAGACATGTGCAGAATGGCCAGTGAACAACCACAGGTGAGGCACACTATCTTCAATCAAATGTAAAGATTGTTTTTCCCAGAGGACCATAGGACTATGCTAATGTAAGACAAGCTTCTTGTTAATGATGTTCTTAATAGCCAAGCAAGGCAATGTGCTTGACAATAGGACAGGTTGCAATTAGCAATTTTGTGTGTACTTCGCTGAATACACAACCCGATTCACAAAATTCTTGCAGGTTAGAGGTGTCTATTCTCGTAAGATTCTATGGTAAAGTAATATTCAATATGTTGAATACTTTTGCAGCAAAAGATGTCAGATTTGCACAATTTTTTTTTAAACCCAACCATTTACCACAAGAAATTTGATGTTTCTAGTTAGAGCGGTTTTAACTTTACATGAGTGCAGATTACAATGGAAACTAATGGAATTACACATGCCTAGCCTGCCTCTCTACAGAGCCCTCTACTGAGAACTGACATGAACCAATAATATTGATCTTGACCTTACCAATTTCTTGTTCTACAAGGCTACATAAAATGCTATACAATATGTATTTTGTCATTAAAATAACTTGGATCTTAAATTGTAATGCATGTTGTTGTTGTTGTTGTTGTTGTTGTTGTTTTTTTTTTTTTTTTGCATAACATATGATGAGATCTTGACTTAATTGATTACATATTTTGTTTGGTGGCAGGTGCTGGCAAGTTACTCTGTTTCTGATGCAGTGGCCACATATTACCTTTACATGAAATATGTCAACCCATTTATCTTTGCCCTGTGTACCATCATTCCCATGGAGCCAGATGAGGTAAGTGAAACATTTAGCAGTTTTAGCCTCTGGTCAAGCCATGTTGCATCATGTCTGCCATTAAATATTCTTGTAACACCGCAAGCTAGTCCTGGATAAATAAAATTATATTTAATTGGTGCTCACAAAAATTTCAAATTACTGGCCTTAAGCGGGGGCAATCAAAATGTTGCTTTGTCACAAATGGGAAGCAAGATGTACACGTATGTTTGAACAGAGGACAAGTGTATTCAAAGTTTTCATGTTGAGACCCAAAGACTTTGAACAGATTTGTCATAACTTTTATTTGATGTATTTTTTTGCTAGATTAGTTTTTATAAGCATGTGAATGTGTTCAAGTTCAAGTAGAATATCCATAATTTTGTTACTTTAACATTGTATCCTTTTTGTTTCACTATAATGCATTTTCTGACGTTATAAGACCTTATAGCATACAACAAAGAGAGTATGAATTACTAGAATCTCTGAGTGTGAACTGGAAATAATGCTGCCTGTTTCTGAGTCTACTGCTTTCCATGTAACCATTAATTTATTTTTTTTTTATTATTTACTTGAATGAATAAAAAAATGTTTTCATGAACAGGTGTTGAGGAAAGGTTCTGGTACCTTATGTGAAGCATTGCTCATGGTCCAAGCATTCCATGCCAACGTGATTTTCCCAAATAAACATGAGCAGGTGCTTAACAAACTCACAGATGATGGACATGTTCTCGACTCAGAAACTTATGTGGGGGGCCACGTGGAAGCCTTGGAATCTGGTGTGTTCAGAGCAGATATACCGTGTCGCTTTAGAATGGTACGTGTAATAAAGCTATTTGGATACAATTGCACAAACTAAACGAAAACTACATGGTAGAGTGAAATTAAGTGAAAACTTATGGTGAGTGGGCCAAAAGTCTCATAATATAAATCATTTTTCAACTGTTTTGAGTTTCATCTAAATTTAAATACTTTTTGATAAATTTGTCATCTCTCTGCTTTCAAGCATTCAAAATAGATTGAATAACGTAACAGAGATTGGTAGGGCAATCTTCTGAGGCTGTATTGATAAATTTTTTGTATTTTGAATGTGAACAGAAGTATTAAGTGTACATTAGACTCCACAACTGAAACATCTCCAGAAAGGGACCAGTTCTCTATCGTAGCCTCTTCTTTACGGCCCCAGTTCGCTTTATTTTACAAACTTTGTATTCTGCATTAAGACCACTCTGTTAAAACCAATTTTCACTGGTTTTGTTGGTCATTTTTATGGATACGTTCTACTGCACTGTGTTTTGTACATCAGTTCAGGTGCAGGGCTAGTATTTCGGCGAGAATCCATTCTCGTAAAGATTCTCCTAAACTTGTCTTTCGTTAAAAAAAAATTAATG